>JAEIGH010000262.1:0-97121 GCA_018903575.1 Drosophila saltans | reverse complement strand
ATGACGAGGAAGCATTCGAGGCGAATGTTTAGTCAGGACGGCCGGATGTGGGATAGTAACACTATCCAAAACCAATATCTCTAGACAACGAGAAGTATGTAAGATGCCAGACGACAAAGATGCCAGCTGAGAAAGATGCCAGACGACGAAAAGACGACCGAAAGGGTAACTCTAACGCTGAGAGAGAAAAGGAGAAGTAAGACGAACGTGAAGACGAAAAGACGTGCCAAGCTGGGCCTTTAAGACGTGTCAATATCTTTCAAGTTGCTTTTGTTAATTTAAATTCAAATTGTTTAAGTGTAAACCATCTCACATCTGTGTAACTGTGTAAAATATAACAACATTCATAAACGTATATTAAATAAAGAACCCCCACATAAATATGTAAATATCAAATAATACTTTGCCAAATTTGCATCCTTGTACCTGGAACACGGTTTTAACGTGAGGTTGCATTAATTTTTTTAGTTGTAGTTAGACTACACTATATAGGTCTGATAGGTGAATGAACATTCCCCTCTATCACGTGTATATGATTATATCGTGAATCTCCGTGAATCTCTGTTGATTCTACTCCACCGAAGTTTAAAAAATGCGTAAATTTAGTGTGTTTTTGAAGCGTGTCCAATTTACTAAGTATTCCAAATTTTATTGTATTTTTTACAACAAATAACTAAAAATTGATCTACTTTTCGAATAAAGTAAAAATGTTCAAGATCAATTGTTTAATTCGGTCAATATTCATTTTCAAAGTTGCAAGATTTTGTAAAAATTGTACATTTTTTTCATACTTGAAAAATGTCTCCACTTTGAGATGATGTAGCACCCACAATTCTAATCGGATTTTAAAAACATTTTGTATCCATAAGTTCTGAAGTATTATCTGTGAATTTCACTTTTTACTTACCGCCACCATTCTACATCCGTGTTGCAAACTGCACTTCACTAGTGCCAAAGTTGTTATAATGATATTAATTGATAAATAATTATATTAAATCATATGATATTTAGGTATTTATTCCATATTAAATAATTAATATGCGGTTGGTTTCATTTAATTTATATAAGCTTCCTTTCGATATCTATTTAATATATTTAGGTCTTGTTCATTATTAGAAAATTAACCAAACAAAAATCACTTCTTTAAAAACTATTAACGGCCGAGATTTGAGACCTATCGTTTTTCTGTTTTACACACTTATGTTCGGACTTAGTAAATTTTTTGCCGTTTTGTTGAAATCACCAAAAATAGTGTAGTAGTAATCTGCCTCTTTCCGTCAATTCCTTTTAATTTCAGTTTTTGCAATATATGCTCTCCAATGATTTTGGTTCATTATAAATATGTAAATATCAAATAATACTTTGCCGAATTTGCATCCTTGTACCTGGAACGCGTTTTTAACGTGAGGTTGCATTAATTTTTTAGTTTCTGACAAATTTGCGCAAAAAATCGCAAGACTACACTATATAGGTCTGATAGGTGAATGTTCCCTCTATCACGTGTATATGATTATATCGTGAATCTCCTTGAATCTCTGTTGATTCTACTCCACCGAAGTTTCAAAAATGCGATCATTTAGTGTGTTTTTGAAGCGTATCCAATTTACTAAGTATTCCAAATTTTATTGTATTTTTTACAACAAATAACTAAACATTGATCTACTTTTTGAATAAAGTAAAAATGTTCAAGATCAATTGTTTAATTCGGTCAATATTCATTTTCAAAGTTGCAAGATTTTGTAAAAATTGTACACTTATTTCATACTTGAAAAATGTCATCACTTTGAGATGATGTAGCACCCACAATTCTAATCGGATTTTAAAAACATTTTGTATCCATAAGTTCTGAAGTACTATCTGTGAATTTCAATTTTTACTTACCGCCACCATTCTACATTCGTGTTGCAAACTGCACTTCACTTGTGCCAAAGTTGTTATAATGATATTAATTGATAAATAATTCTATTAAATCATATGATATTTAGGTATTTATTCCATATTAAATAATTAATATGCGGTTGGTTTCATTTAATTTATATAAGCTTTCTTTCGATATCTATTTAATATAGTTTGGTCTTGTTCATTATTAGAAAATTAACCAAACAAAAATCACTTCTTTTAAAACTATTAACGGCCGAGATTTGAGACCTATCGTTTTTCTGTTTTACACACTTATGTTCGGACTTAGTAAATTTTTTTGCCGTTTTGTTGAAATCTCCAAAAATAGTGTAGTAGTAATCTGCCTCTTTCCGTCAATTCCTTTTAATTTCAGTTTTTGCAATATATGCTCTCCAATGATTTTGGTTCATTATAAATATGTAAATATCAAATAATACTTCGCCAAATTTGCATCCTTGTACCTGGAACACTTTTTTAACGTGAGGTTGCATTAATTTTTTTAGTTTTTGACAAATTTGTGCAAAAAATCGCAAGACTACACTATATAGGTCTGATAGGTGAATGTTCCATCTATCACGTGTATATGATTATATCGTGAATCTCCGTGAATCTTTGTTGATTCTGTTGATGAAGACCTCTATTGATAAAGATCTGAAGCGTTCCTTAGTAATGCGCTTTTTGCAAATCAAAGATTTGGATATAGATCGTTTCCGATATGGCCAATTGCGTACATTACTAACTGAAAATTATCCAGACTTGAAATTACCTCCACAAGTTGAGAGCAAATAACAAAAATAGCATTGAGTTCTCAAGATGATTAGAGGTTTATAAGAAACGATAAAAAACCACAAAAGAAAAAGTTTTTGTTTTTTCTTACTTTTTGCTGTTGATAAGAGGAGGGAACTGGAGAGGAAACAGCTAATAATTTTTTTTTGTTTATTCTCATTATTTTTAGCTGATGATGATGATAAGTGTAGTTCAATGTTTTTAATATCCCAGCAGATTCTGATTATGGATATATTCTTGAAGTTACTTTAGAATATCCAACTTCTTTGCATGACTCTCATAACGATTTACCGTTCTGTCCAAGCAATCAGAAGCCCACAAAATTGTGTATTGTGGAAAAGTTAATTTCAGACCTAAACACCAAACACAAATATCCAATTCACTATAGAAATCTTCAGCAGTGTATTCATAATGGTCTTGTTTTAAAAAAAATACATCGAATTTTAAAATTTAAGCAAGCGCCTTGGCTTAAGAAATATATTGATATTAACACTCAACACAGAACAAATGCGAAAACTAGTTTTGAAAAAGATTTTTTTAAACTATTAAATAATGCTGTATTTGGCAAGACCATGCAGAATGTTGAAAAAAGAAAAAATATTAAGATAGTAACTTCGTGGGAAACAACCCTTTGCAATAAGTTAGGGGCTAGAGCAATAATATCAAAAGCCAATTTTGAAAGTTCAGCTAAGTTTGCTTAGGATATGTACGCAATTCAAATGAAGCGGTTATTGAATGTATATAATAAACATATATATTTGGGGTTTTGTGTGCTGGATTTATCAAAGTTTCAAATGTACGATTTTCACTATAGCTATATGCTTCCTAAATTTAAAGAAGCGTTAAGCTTAAATTATATGGATACTGACTCTTTTATCTACACCATTAGAAGAAACTATGTATATGCTGATATTCGCAATCATGTTGAAATGAGATTTGATACATCTGAATGTTCAGAAGATTTAGCAAACAAATATCAAATACAGAGGTGTAATAAAAAAGTTCTGGGTATGATGAAGGATGAAAATAACGGAAAAATAATGACAATTTATTGGACTACGACCCAAAATGTAGGGGAAGGCGGGGTATTTTGGGCCACGGGGAATCGTGAGACAGCGCCATTTTTTTTCGTCTTAATATACCCTATAATTTCCATAATGAACAAGTGTGGGCACCGTCATTGGTACTTTGTTTTATTAACAAATAGAAATTGGGTGCTCTCGATGTATAATTTACACTCCGTGAATGTCCTTATATTTTTTTTATTCCTGTGAATCGACGGAGGTAACTATGTTTTTAATATTCGTGTGTATATTAGCTTTCAAAATTATAACGGGATTTTCCATGTATTTGTTATTGTTGTTGTTTTTTGCAGCCATTTTTTAAAAATGAGGGTTCGGGGAATTGTGAACCTTTTTTCTTGGGGAATTATGAGCCACTTGTTTCTTGCCATTAAACGTGTTGAATGCTTGTGTATGGAAAACATGCCGAAAAAAATGAATCGGCGAAATACCATGTATTGCAACGTCCGTAATCGTGCAGTGCACTTGAAATGTGCCAGAATAACTGAAAGTTATTGGACTTGCACAAATTGAATTTCAGGCTGACGTGTGTAATTTTTTTCACTACAACAACTAATTTCTTAATTATTATTTGTATTCTAGTGAAATAAATAAAATATTCTAACAAAAATCGTTGTTTTTATTCAATTTTAAAAAGCGGCTCACAATACCCCGAGAAAATTGCCTTAGAATCACCCAGGGGCGGATCCAGAGGCAAATTTTGGGGGGGGAACTCAATATGAAAAAAATGTCAAAATTTTTAGTTAGTTCAATTTATTTAACCAATTTTATACGATGTTTGACCATTTTAGAAAATCTTTCTAAAACTTCTTTCGATGTCACCTCGATGTCGTAGTTTACATGGAGAAGAGCCAGCTCATTCCGTCTCTCTTGCAGCATCGTAGTCCTCAACCAAGTTTTGATACGGCGCAAAGAGGAAAAGACCTCTCAGCACTTACGTTGGTTGCTGGCAATGTAAACAAAATATGAAACAGTGTGTGGATAATCGGAAAGATGTCCTTGTCACACTTTTGTAATATTTCGAATGTAGGTGCCAACTTAATTCACCAATAAGCTTGTTGTCAAAATGTCATTTTTGAAAATCAAAAATGTTGAATCATTTCATAAATCTTAAACTATAATTACTCAAATAATATAATAAACTTTTCAGAATGATATATGTATGATGTAGAACGAAGGGAATTCGAAAAAATGTGTATAAATTGGAATAGTATTGTTACCGCCAATGTTTGAATTTAATAGAAACTGCAATTAACTGCCTTGCCTAACACCTGGAGACGCGTTGAAAAAGTAGAAGGAAAAATACAAAGTTTTTTTGAGCTTGCGCATTTCATAAATAATAAAAAACCAACCATTTGTTAAAATGGTTAAAATAAATAAAATAAATTGATTTGCTATAGAAAATTGTCGAACCTGTAACTCTCTTTCAACAAGTATTGTGCAGAGAATATGATTGAAATATCTTAAGAACTTTACAATTTGTCATGCATCAAAATTAAGATATGTATTTTGCGAATAAATTAAATTTCATAAAACTTTAAACTTTACACCGAATTCGAGAGTATCATCAATTCTCACAACTTTCTGTGTGATTTAAATAAATTTTGTAATATGAATTCGAAGAAGATAATATTGTTTTATAGAATATAATCAAGTCTTAAAGGTGAAGTTGATTTTATTCTAATTCAATTATGATGAATTAAAAAAAATTTTTTTAATAGGGGTATGTGACATTACAAAATTGCAGAACCTGAATGAATCGAAATTTTTTTTTTTACATGGAATTTCATAAATAGGGTACATTTCATGTAATTTATTCAATGTCAATGAAACTTGCGAACGTTCCATAGAGTTTCAAACAATTCAAGTTAAACTATAACATATTTTCAAAAGTTCGTTAAATTTAGTGCAAAAATGAACTAAAGACAAATGAAGTTTACAAAAATCTAGTACGGTTTGTCGTATAAAAATTTCTCAATTGCAAAACTTAAGTTCCACGTAAATGTTAAAGAACTTATTTACATTTGTTGATAATTTATGCTTTTCTCATCTTTGTTGCTCGAAATTTTATAAAGAGTTGAGAAGTTCCGCTAGTGAAAAACACACTAATATTTTCAAAACTTGATCATTTTCTGAGATTAAATATTCTCATTTGAAGCCCAATGAATTGAATGGAATGTCTAAAAAATAATACAAATGAACTCATAATATTCAGAATACTTTTTAGGCTCAAACAAATGAGGATCACTCGTCTGATTTTTTTTCCTTAGAATCCTTTTGGGGGGAACTCTCCCCCAGTAACCCCCCTGGATCAGCCACTGGAATCACCTAATTTTCAAATATTCCATTAAACTGTTGTGACCAAATAAAAGCTAGATCTTCATCCTACAACACCCAGTACTCAAATTTGAAATAAAACTTGTTTAAATAGAAAATTTCTGTCAATAAAAAAAAGTGGCTCAAAATACCCCACCTTCCCCTACTCTCTTCGTCTTGAAGATGGGGGTTGTGTTAAAAAAGCAAAGGGTGTTAAAAACGCAGTGTTAAAAAATGTAAGCTTAGAATCATTTGCTGATTGTTTATTCAATAATAAGACATATACAACTAGTAATATGCTAATTTTTAAGTCAAAATTATATATGTACATTGTACACACAAAAAATAACAAAAATAGCGTTAAGTTCTCAAGATGATAAGAGGTTTATAAGAAACGATAATATACATACATACGCTTGGGGCATTATAAAATTTCAAACTTATAATAATAAAGAACAACAAGTGTTATATAAAAAAAATGCAAAAGCGTCATGTAATACAATCAGTAAGGTTTTGAAGCTCCAACAAGTATGCCTCCTCTTGACAACGGACTAAAGGTTGCCTTTTATGAGTATAATTTAAAAGGCTTTAGAGAGGCTTTGCAAAAAGGTGCCAGAGCAGATAAAATTGTTTCAAACGATTTTTCTATGTATGAGAGATGCTTGATGAGAGAATGTAGCACACAGTTTATAAAATTATGCCTAGAATATGGCTGCAAAAAGGATTATGTAAGTTAAAATCTAACATTTTTTTTTTGCTGCAGCAATTCCAAATCCTAATCATCAAAAAAAAAAAAAATTCCAGTTCAATAAAGATTTGCAGAAAGCAGCTATTAATTTTGCGGTAGACTCCTTGTGTAGTGATAATATATTGGTACTCCTTGATGGCAATGAAAGAATTCAAGTGGATCATAAGTATATAAATCTAACGCCACTTATTGGACTTACAAAATACTTAACAAAGGAGAATTTGAATGATCTATCTGTAGCCATTATTAAACTCTTGGAATATGGAGCATCTCCCAATATATGCGATAAAGTGGAGATTACTCCTCTTCACTATATAGTGATGAAGACCTCTATTGATAAAGATCTGAAGCGTTCCTTAGTAATGCGCTTTTTGCAAATCAAACATTTGGATATAGATCGTTTCCGATATGGCCAATTGCTTATATTACTAACTGAAAATTATCCAGACTTGAAATTACCTCCACAAGTTGAGAGCAAATAACAAAAATAGCATTAAGTTCTCAAGATGATTAGAGGTTTATAAGAAACAATAAAAAACCACAAAAAAAAAATGTTCTTGTTTTTTCTTACTTTTTGCTGTTGATAAGAGGAGGGAACTGGAGAGGAAACAGCAAACAATTTTTTTTGTTTATTCTCATTATTTTTTTTCTACGCCCGAATCCCAACGGGAGCACTAATTGCCCACACCTCCCGCCCAACCGACCGAGGGGCGCAAGCCGCATAACGCACGGCTCGAGTCGCGGGGACAATTCACAAAACACAGACAAAAAACGACACTATAGCTAGTTACGTGCTAGATAGGAAAGGATAGAAGTTTTTAGTAAAGGAATCGAGAGCTCTGAACTGATTACATGATAAAGACGATTATAATCGGAACAAAGAACTCGAAAAGGTTCATACATAAGGTAGCTAGTAGTACATCGTGGAAGTGTTAGAGGAATATAGTTTCTAGTAGGTCTACAAGGAACTGTTAGTTTTACTCGGTTCAATAGCTCGGGAGAGTCTATATCCCCGTTAAGGAGCTTGTGCATAAATATGACTCCAAGCATTAATCTACGATTAGAAAGGGAAGGAAGGTCAAGTAAAAGAAGTCTACTAGAGTACGAAGGCAAGTTGATATTACGATCCCAGTTCAGACCACGAAGAGCAAAGAGAAGGAACTGTTTTTGAACTGATTCTATTCTTGCTTTATGTGAATCGTATTGGGGTGACCATATGCAGGTTGCATATTCTAAAATTGGACGAACCAATGAGGTGTAAAGAACCTTGGTTGTATATGGATCGTCAAATTCCTTTGACCATCTTTTAACAAACCCAAGTACACCCATGGCTTTTCCGACAGTAGTGCTTATATGGGACTTAAAAGTCAATTTATGGTCCATAAGTACTCCCAAGTCAATCATCTCATTAAGTCTGGTTAATGGAACGTTATTAAGAAAGTAGGTAATTAACTGAGGAGTGTTTCTGAAAAAAAGTCATGACCTTGCATTTAGATGTGTTTAGGTTTAATAAATTGTGTCGACACCAAGATTGAAAGTTTTGGAGGTCAGACTGCAACCGTGAAGGTGATATAATATCTCTGTAGCTGAGACAAAGCTTTACATCATCTGCATACATGAGGACACGAGAATGTATTATAACGGATGGAAGATCGTTAATAAAAAGGGTGAATAGCAGTGGTCCCAGATGACTACCCTGAGGCACCCCCGAAGTTACTTGGATGGTCCTTGAACTTGAAGACTTGAAAAGAACTTTCTGTGTTCTGTCTGTCAGGTATTCACGAATCCAACAAATTAAAGGGCTTGGGAAGCCAATTTTGTTTAATTTTAAAAGAAGAAGTGTATGATTAACAGAATCAAAAGCCTTGCTGAAATCAGTATAAATGACATCAGTCTGTCTTGCATTCCTAAATCCTTCGATCGTTAAAGATGTAAATTCTAATAGGTTAGTGGTAGTAGATCTACGTTTCACCAACCCATGTTGAGATGGTGAAATAATAGATCTACAAAAAATGTTGCAATTGAGAAGTGATTAACTTTTCAAATGCTTTAGGAATAGCGGACAATTTAGAAATACCCCTATAATTGGATGCTTCGGACTTTTTACCATTTTTATGAAGAGGAATTATATAAGATTCCTTCCATATAGACGGAAAATGACAAGATTTAACGGACAACGAAAAAAGTTTTTGAAGTGGCTTACATAGAGCCTCAGCACAAAATCTGAGTACACAACCAGGTATTCCATCAGGACCAGGTGTGTACACAGGTTTTACTAAATTAAGCACGCTAATAAGCGAACTTTCATCGATCGAAGGACTACAAATACAATTAGACCTATTTATCTGATAAGGATACAAAAGATTCGCTCGGTATTCCGTTGAGGAATATGTTGTTGTGAAGAAATCAGCAAACAAATCGGCAATCGCTTGATCAGAGTCCGCTATATTATTTCCAAACGATAAGATTGATGGGTGGACATCCATCTTACGTTTAGAATTCACAAAACTATAAAACTGTTTAGGATCACGAGAAAACTCAAGCTTACAACGCTTAAGGTAATTATTATAGCAGTGCTTGTTAAGCAACATAAAATTGGAGCGAGCAACTGCGTAAAGAGCAAAGTCTGAAGAACGTCCCGATTTCTTGTATTTTTTATAATATCTGGATTTGACATTTTTCAAGTTGGATAGCTCACGAGAAAACCAGGGAGGTCGGTGAGACGACACTGGAGCCCTCAGTGGGACACAAACCCTAAAAAGCGAACCGAGAGTATCATAAAACAACGAGATAGCAAGATCCATGTCTGAGCAACTATATAAGGATGACCAGTCAGTTCTCAGAATGAGCTCATTCAGTTTAACAAAGTTAGTCTTGCGAAAATTACGAGATTTAATCACAGGACTGACACCAGCAATCGGTGCACGAAACGACAGATCTACAGATAAATCCAGAGTAGGATGAAAATTGTCTTCGGGCAAGTCTAGAGGGTCGGTTCTAGTTACTGCACAGTTGGTGGAATCCAACACAAATATCAGATCTAAGGATCTGCCTATGTTATTTCGCACAGGGTTTATTTGAGCTAATGATAACTCAAAAAGGCCATCAACGAAGCAGTGAGATTTAGAAGGAAGCAACAAAGCAGATTCATCAGATTGAGACCATACTATTTCTGGTAAATTAAAGTCACCAAAGACGATTAAGATATCTCTATTAGAAAGCAATGAAGAAATATATCGAATAGAATCTAAATGTTTTGCGTACACCGCCATGTCGGATTGTGGCGGAACGTAAGAACAAGTAATGTAGACAGAGAAAGACTTGAATCTGACCTTAACGCTAACAAACTCAATCTCCAGAATGTCCGGTGAATGAATTTGGTCAGAAGTTAAGGCCGAGTCAACAGCAATCAGAACTCCTCCGCCTACACGAGAAGTCCGATCACATCTAAAAATTGAAAATTTTGCGGAAAGAACAGATGCATCGTTAATATCGGGTTTTAACCATGTCTCAGTAAACACTAAAATTTTAAATTCAAATGCTAGACTATCTAGATAGAGTCTAGGAAGCTTAGATTTAAGTCCTCTCACGTTCTGATAGGCCAGATGAAGGGACGAGATTAGTTTTTTTGGAACACCAGCCGATGCTGATATTCCGGAAGATGAAAAATTAGATGGGATAGAAAGCCTAACCGGATCTCGAGTTTTCTTTTTGGCCGTGTATTCTTTTACTAAAATGTGATCCGGCCAAAAACTGCTATGACATATACAGTCGAACAGTTCAACTGTAACACTTATTTTAAAAGAGGATATCTCCCTCGAATATTTAAATTTAAATTTTTCCACCGCTATTTTAGCATTATAGTGATGAGCTTGAATTTTTGTCTTAATAAAAGCTAAGACATCATCCGACGAATGTTCGGGATCAAGCCTTGAAACAAATATATGTTTCTTAGGTGGAACTCCAGTTAAAGGTTTATAGGAACCAGGCCGCAAATCAACCGCAGCGTCAGCGACCACGATTGAATCCGCCTGCGTGTCCGGTATTGCACCTCCAACTGGACTACTATCGGCAATATCAACAGTTATTGATAATTGCCCGGACTTTTGGATACTACAGCTTTGTTCGTCTGCAAAGAGAGACCATTTCCTGGAGAAACGGAGATAGCCTCTTCCTTGCGACCACCTTGAGAAATGGGGGTGGTAAACGAAATAAGCTGCGGAGGATTTGTCACAGTGAGCAGTGAAGGAGTTTGTGGAGCTACGGCCGAGACGGGATTGGGCACAGGCAAATGCAAGGACAGATTGCGCATACTGGTTTTCTTGCGCTTTGGAGACTCATTTAACAGCTTATAGCTGCTAAATTCGCTCTCCACAGCATTGAACTCATCGTAGAGTTTACGAAAACCAGATGACAATTTCTTCAATCTATCCCTGGTTTGCCTCATAAACACCCTCATTTCAATCTCAACCTCACGGCATGAGTCACAACCCCATTTGAGCCCCCCTTTTTGCTCCAAACAATCCTTTACCCTGGCTGTGTAGCCAGCACATTTAACATGCATGACGTTGTCACACAGCCAACAGGAAAGAAATACGTTATGGGGTGAAGGGGGGCTCAAACACTTTTTGCTTGAGCAGACAGACATTTTTTAATTCAATTAATACTCAAAAATTTTATAAAAATGAAGCAAGCAAGTCGTCCCTGCCGACATTGAGTATACCCTGTACCAACTAGTTATATTAAATAAAATAAAATATCCTCGAAATCGTCATCAATTTCATGCAAAATTCTCTTTAACATGCAGCAGCAGCAAGCGCATGCTGTCTCGCTCACTCTTGCCAGCCAATGTCGCCTTGGCAATTCAGTGCAAAACTCATATAGGTATATCTCCGATATTTACTGTCCGATTTCGACAAAATTTGGTGAGCTGGTCCAGTTTGGGTATATAATTAGGTGTGCCAAGTAAGAATACGATATCTTTAATACAGCTCTAGTAATACGTTTTCGCGATTTGCGGGGGCGGAAGTGGGCGTGGCAAAAATTTGAAACAAACTTGACCTGTGTATGCATTAGACGCATGTTCACACCAAATTTGGTGGCTCTAGCTCTTATAGTCTCCGAGATCTAGGTGTTCATACGGACGGACAGACGGACAGACGGACAGACGGACGGACAGACGGACGGACAGACGGACATGGCTCAATCGACTCAGCTAGTGATGCTGATCAAGAATATATATACTTTATGGGGTCAGAAATGTATATTTCTCCCTGTTACATACATTTTAGCGACTTTAATATACCCTTTTACCCTATGGGTACAGGGTATAAAAATGTAATATCAAAAAGGCCAAAGAAAAAACTCACTCAGATTTGTTAAGCAAATTCGACACTGGGGTCAAACTCACAGAGAAAATTAGTGCAAGAACTAAGAGAACTAAGCACTACACAAATACACGTATCACTTGTACGCGAGACAGAGATAGATGTGAGCGCGAATAAAAGAAATTAGAAAAAAAAGAGAGCGGGAGAACCAACAGCACTGCACATGCAACAACAATGCGTTGGCGAGAGCGCGAGAGCGGTTTTAAAGCGGTAAAAAGTACAAACGCAAGAGCAAAGAATAACAAAAATAACAACACTGCTGTAAAAAGTTTTGTTGTTTTTTCAAATATTAAGTTCAATGCTTTGATTTTGCTTTTGTATAGTTAATATAAACAAAAAGCGCAATGACAAAAATTTAAATGACAGAATAATGTCAATATTTATTGCTAAATTATTAGCTGAATTTTTAGGCAGGCGCGGTGAGTTTAAAACCGAAATAAAAGAAATTATGCAGGAGCACAGAAAAACACGTCTATCCACGATGATGAAAGAAGCCTGTGATTTAATTTATTCGATATCAATTTAATATATTTAGGTCTAGTTCATTATTAGAAAATTAACCAAACAAAAATCACTTCTTTAAAAACTATTAACAGCCGATATTTGAGACCTATCGTTTTTCTGTTTTACACACTTATGTTAGTGTAGTAGTAATCTGCCTCTTTCCGTCAATTCCTTTTAATTTCAGTTTTTGCAATATATGCTCTCCAATGATTTTGGTTCATTATAAATATGTAAATATCAAATAATACTTTGCCAAATTTGCATCCTTGTACCTGGAACGCGTTTTTAACGTGAGGTTGCATTAATTTTTTAGTTTCTGACAAATTTGCGCAAAAAATCGCAAGACTACACTATATAGGTCTGATAGGTGAATGTTCCCTCTATCACGTGTATATGATTATATCGTGAATCTCCTTGAATCTCTGTTGATTCTACTCCACCGAAGTTTCAAAAATGCGATCATTTAGTGTGTTTTTGAAGCGTATCCAATTTACTAAGTATTCCAAATTTTATTGTATTTTTTACAACAAATAACTAAACATTGATCTACTTTTTGAATAAAGTAAAAATGTTCAAGATCAATTGTTTAATTCGGTCAATATTCATTTTCAAAGTTGCAAGATTTTGTAAAAATTGTACACTTATTTCATACTTGAAAAATGTCATCACTTTGAGATGATGTAGCACCCACAATTCTAATCGGATTTTAAAAACATTTTGTATCCATAAGTTCTGAAGTACTATCTGTGAATTTCAATTTTTACTTACCGCCACCATTCTACATTCGTGTTGCAAACTGCACTTCACTAGCGCCTAAGTTGTTATAATGATATTAATTGATAAATAATTCTGTTAAATCATATGATATTTAGGTATTTATTCCATATTAAATAATTAATATGCGGTTGGTTTCATTTAATTTATATAAGCTTCCTTTCGATATCTATTCAATATATTTAGGTCTTGTTCATTATTAGAAAATTAACCAAACAAAAATCACTTCTTTAAAAACTATTAACGGCCGAGATTTGAGACCTATCGTTTTTCTGTTTTACACACTTATGTTCGGACTTAGTAAATTTTTTTGCCGTTTTGTTGAAATCTCCAAAAATAGTGTAGTAGTAATCTGCCTCTTTCCGTCAATTCCTTTTAATTTCAGTTTTTGCAATATATGCTCTCAAATGATTTTGGTTCATTATAAATATGTAAATATCAAATAATACTTCGCCAAATTTGCATCCTTGTACCTGGAACACGTTTTTAACGTGAGGTTGCATTATTTTTTTTAGTTTTCGACAAATTTGCGCAAAAAATCGCAAGACTACACTATATAGGTCTGATAGGTGAATGTTCCATCTATCACGTGTATATGATTATATCGTGAATCTCCGTGAATCTTTGTTGATTCTGTTGATGAAGACCTCTATTGATAAAGATCTGAAGCGTTCCTTAGTAATGCGCTTTTTGCAAATCAAAGATTTGGATATAGATCGTTTCCGATATGGCCAATTGCGTACATTACTAACTGAAAATTATCCAGACTTGAAATTACCTCCACAAGTTGAGAGCAAATAACAAAAATAGCATTAAGTTCTCAAGATGATTAGAGGTTTATAAGAAACGATAAAAAACCACAAAAAAAAAAAGTTTTTGTTTTTTCTTACTTTTTGCTGTTGATAAGAGGAGGGAACTGGAGAGGAAACAGCTAATAATTTTTTTTTGTTTATTCTCATTATTTTTAGCTGATGATGATGATAAGTGTATGTTAAATTAGTTTAAGTAAAGCTTTGTAACGGAGACAGTCGGTGAAAATATTGGAAACCATCAAAGACTGAAACTTTTTTTTTCACAATATGAGTCTTAATAACAATAAAAATTTAGCTATTCAAGTGAATGCAGTCAGCTCATCAACTGATGTTGTACAATCAGCAATTGCAGAAAGCGATGTTGTTGCTAATGATGACGTAGCAGAAACGATGAGCGAGGATGAGTTAGAGTTTCTACTGACACATCAAAGAAATGACGCAATTCGGATAGTAGAAAGTTCGATGCTTGAGTCCGAAGAAGATGCCCAACAACCATGGTTTGATATTGAACAAAATGCACAACAACCATGTGATGATATTGAATTACCCATGTTTTGGTGCTGAATAAAAATAATAACAAAAACTAAATAAAACATTTTTTTAATTAAATTTCGAAAATATGCTGCTGCTGTTTTATTATATATATATATTTATAATTTTCGTGTAAAGAAAAAAAAAAATTTTTTTTATTTCACATATCAAATAAGTTAGTCAATTTCCATGTCATATGTTTGAATGTAGTCGTTTACATTTATTATTTCTACTTGACTTTCATACTCTGTGTCAACAGCGCTGAACTCTTCCACTTCACCATTAGCCAAAATTCGGTCAGCTTGATATTCACGGTATTCATAGCAACTAATTTTCAGCTTTCTTAAAGAATATTTACTATCATATGTACATCTAATAGTTAAATCAAAGTCATCATAGTGAAGTTGAAAGTGACGATAAAACGGTTTTTCGCTTTGAATTATTCCAGCTATATCACGCTCTTTCTGCACAAGATCTTGTCTGAATGCCTCAATCGCTTGTTCTGCAGTGAAATAATTCAAATGATTTGCATGTGGAGATGTAGTTGTTGTTGTTGTTGTTGGTGCGTCTGTTGTTTTGGTTGTTGTTGTTGTTGTTGTCGATGATGTTGTTGTTAGGAGAGGTGGTGGCTGCAATTCTTCTACATCATCATTCAAAAATGTTACCAACTTTTCACTTTGAGTCTGCAAATGATTTTGAAATTGATCAACCAATTCGCTCTGTCTGTTGCTTGGAATTCCTTCACTCAACTTTTCACTTTGCTTAAAAAATTGAATATTAAGTGATATTTTTACGCTATCATTATTTGGAAGATTAAGATTTTTTTTTTTTTTTTTTTTTTTTTTTTTTTTTTACGTTTTATTTATTTTGTTGGATCTCTTATTTAACTTTATAAGACTAACAACAATTTTCTAGTTTTATCTTAATCTAATACGTAATCTAGCATTTGAAGAATGCTACATTGATCTATGGCCCTGATTATTAGTTAGAGGGTTGGAAGGTCTTTTCTTTGGAGACGAGTTCTATCACATACTCGGGTTAGTGATTGGGCGAGGGTATTCGGATGTGCCTGCAGTTTAGCGGTGTACTTTAGCTGTTGTACCTTTATTTCGGTTGTTACACTGTTAATGTGTAGATCTTTCTGTACGTTTTCGTTACGGATATACCAAGGTGCTCCCGTGATAGTTCTGAGAACCTTAGATTGCGCCCTTTGTATGGTTTCGATATTGCTCTTACTTGCGTTTCCCCACAGTGCAGAGCCGTACATCCAGATGGGTTTTAGCACCGAGTTGTAGAGAAGAACTTTGAACTCTAGACATAGGGGGAGATCGTGCATTGATAAGCCAATGTAGTCCGGTTGCTTTAAGCTTTAGCTGCTTTTTTGGCTTCGATGTGCCTACGCCAAGTTAATCTTCTGTCCAGGTGAACTCCAAGATACACAACGTCGTCGGATTGAGGCACTGGCACGTTGTTCAGTGTCAATGATGGGCAGGTTCGTCTGTTAAGGGTAAACGTGACGTGCTTGCATTTCTGTTCATTTACACGGATGCGCCAATCTGCTAGCCACTTTTCGATTTCCTTTAAATGGGTTGCCAGGTGCTCAGCAGCTTTGATCGGACATTTGGAGCGGCTAAGGATGGCCGTGTCATCGGCGAAAGTAGATGTGGTAAGCGTAGGGCTTGTTGGTATGTCCGCTGTATACAGAAGATACAGAGTTGGACCTAGCACGCTGCCTTGAGGTACTCCTGCCTTTGATTCAATATCGTCAGAGGTAAAGCTATTACATCGTACGGCGAATTTTCTGTTGGAAAGATATGATTCCATTAGCCTGTGTGTGTATTGTGGGAGCGTCGCTTTTATTTTGTATATTAGGCCATCCAGCCAGACTCGATCGAAGGCTTGGGCGACATCAAGAAAAATTGCTGTGCAATATTCTTTTTGCTCAAATGCTGTGCGGATCTCTGAGGTGATACGGTTGACTTGCTCAATCGTGCCATGCTTTCCACGGAAGCCAAACTGATGATGTGGTATTATATTTTGGTTTTCCAGGATTGTGTTTATACGGAGCTGCAGGACCTTTTCAAATAGTTTTGAGAGACTTGGCAATAAGCTGATGGGTCTGTAAGATGAAGGTTGTGTTTTGTCTTTACCGGGTTTTGGGATCATTATGATTATTGATTTTTTCCAACTAATGGGAAAGTGACCAGTTTTTAATATCGCATTGAAAAGTTTACAGATGTGTTGCACAGCGCAGATTGGGAGTTCTCGGATCATTTTCGGGGTTATTTTGTCATGGCCGGGTGACTTTCTTGGATTCAGATAGTTTTTAATAGTTACGGAAATTTCCTCCGCTTGAAATTTCGGTGGCTCCCTTTCCGCTGGAGTGCTCAGGGGGGAGCTGAAATGAGTTTAATGACGGGTTTGGCAGAAATACCGTTTTTAGGTGAGCTGCAAAGGTGAGTGCTCTTTCTTCGTCCGATCGGGCCCATTTACCAGTTGAACATCTTAAAGGAGAAATAATCTCGGTTGGAGCAGTCATAGTTGGGTGAGCTTTCCACAGCGGATATTTGGTGCTGGTAGGGCTAAGCTTCTCGATATATTGCCGCTGTGCCCTTACTTCTTCTTGCCTAAGCGCTTTTGCTAGATTTCGAGAAGCTGTTCTTAGTCGAATTTTTGCTGCCGGGGATCGAGACATTTGCCATTCTCGTCTGAGCCGTCTTTTATCTGTTACAAGTAGTTCAATTAGCCGGTTGTATGACTTGCGTTTTTCCCGGATGTATCCGATACAAGGGGTGGAAATTTCTGCTGCTTCGATAAGCATCGACTCTAGAGCCGAGGTGCAAAGCTCGATGTCATCTTCATCGTCCAGTTTGGGATTCAACTCAACATGGGTACTTATATATTTCTTAAATCTGAGCCAGTTTGTTTTAGAATTTGTTAGGCTGGATGGGTGCTCTATGACTTGTGGATGTGTTGAAACTGTGAAAATTACTGGCGAGTGGTCAGATGACAATTCTGCTAGTGACTCTGCCGTTATTAAATTGTGCGCAAATCCCCTGGTGATTGCAAAGTCTATTAGGTCTGGGAGCTTGCGTGGATCTGATGGCCAGTATGTGGGTTTATCCGGTGACACATAGCCCATTTTGTTAGCTGGGTTGATGATTGTATTATACAGCTGTTTGCCTTTTGGATTTACTAGGCGGGATCCCCAATGAGGGTGCTTGGCGTTATAGTCTCCTGCAGCAATAAATCGTACTCCAAGTGTGTTAAAGAAGTCAGTAAATTCTTTTTCAGAGATCGAGAAGCGTGGTGGGCAATAAAGTGCAGCGACGGTTGTACTACCAAAAGTGGTTTGGACACTTAAAGAGGTTGCTTGTAGGTATTGTTTGGCAAATCCATTTTGGAGTGAGTGTTTGATCCGGTTTTTGATTAGGATACCAGTACCTCCGTGAGCCTTGCCGTCAGGGTGATTTGTTGCATAGAATGCATATTTAGGTATTTGAAAGTTGTTTTTGTTGGTAAGGTGAGTTTCCGATAACAGCATGATATCAATATCATTTGAGTCCAGAAACAGTGATAATTCTTGTTTGTGTTTGGAAATGCCGTTTGCATTCCAAAGTCCTATATGTAGTGCTGTCATTATTTATTGTTGTCCAAAAGCTTTTGAATGAGCAGGTTTTGGTTCCGCATAAGTTCCTGCATGCAATTTTGCATGAATGTCATGAAATTTGTCATGTTTTGATTAAGCGAGATCAACAACGTTTCGATCCCGTTGGGTTGCTGGCCGGGTACGGGTGGGCTTGGGGTCGCATTGGTTGAGATTGCAGCAGGATTTACAGTTGTAGAGGGCTGTGAACTTCCGTTGCGCAGCACGCTTGCGAATGTTACTCCAGGAGTAGTTGTTGTTGGAACTGCTGATGACCTTACAGCTCTTGAGAAGAATATTCCCGGTGTGGTTTGCGAGGGAATAAGCGTCGAGCCCTGGATACGAGCCGTAGATTTCTTTGCGTTGAGACGGGCCTTCAGTTCCTTATAGACAGGACATCCTCTGTAATTGGCGGTGTGATTTCCGCCGCAGTTGCTGCACTTCCTTGTATTGGTGTTTGATTTGTTGTCGGAGCAGGCACAGTGTTGTTGAATTTGTCCGCAGCCAACGCAAACTGGGCGAAGACTACAGAATGATTTTGTATGCCCAAACTCCTGGCAATTGGTGCATTGTAGAGGGTGATTCCTCTTGTGTGGCTCTTCAACAGTGATTCTGCGGTGTAGCAAGAGTTGTAGATTATATATCGGGTGCACTGCATTGGTTTTTAATGTTTTTTCACACGTGGGCTGTAACTCCACTTTGAACAGAGGTTGTGGTACTTTACTTCTGTTCAATATGTTTGAGACGGACTTTACCTCAAAGCCCTTCTCTTCCAATGCTTCAACGATTTCATGCGTCGGGACTGTGGGTTCAATGCCTTTGATCACGGCTTGAAGTCCTTTCGCGCTTTTAAGTTGGAATGTGTAATAGTTCACATTTTCGGACCGAAAGTACTTCTCGATAGTACGATAGAATTGTTCGTTTTTAGTTTGCACTTTGGTCTCTCTTATGTTCCCCCTGTTAAGTGGGGTCACATAAAAGTTATTTTGACCAACTAGAGCTACCAACTTTGTCACAAGTGAAGTGCAGTTTGCACCACGGATGTAGAATGGTGGCGGTTTGACTTCAGTGGGTTTCTTTTGGGATTCTGCTTCTTGAGATTCTGGCTGGTTTGCCAGTATTTGGAATCTATTGCTTTCCAATGCTTTTCGCTGAACAATATTAGTTTTGTTCATTTTCAGTGCGTTACCGCCTTTTTTGGTTTGTGGACTAAGCTTTCGCTTGTTTATGTTAATATATCTGTCCATTCCAGTCTGAACAGATGAGTTTGGATTCAACGTTACTGGTTGAACAGATTTTGTTGAGGTAGTCTGCTGGGCAGTGATCGAAGCTTTTGCAGACGTTGCGGCTGTTACAGTTGTTGTTGGATCAGTAGAAGCGATTGTTGCTGTTGTGAGCGCGCTGACGGCGGTCGGCGAACTCAATGACCCAATTAACACTTCAGGTGTCAGCGAATTTGAGGGTGAAGCGCATTGGGCGCTCCAAGACAAATTGTTGTTGCTGGTTGGTGTAAGCAATTTGCTCGTACTTGCACTTTTGGATTCAGCGCTCGTTGTAGCTGTGGTAGTTGGAGATACTACTGAGAAATACGCATTGTTGCGTTGCACAGAGAGCCGACGCTCGTTTTGTTGTTGAAGAATTTGTTCTTGTATCTTCTGCTGGCGAGAGTCTAGTGAAGAAGGGCCAGAGTTAATCTCTTTACAAGTTGGCATTACTAGTAAATTTAGTTATTTACTAAGTATTGCTATTTGTAGATACAAATAACAATATAATTATTGTTGGGCGTCTCTGTGGCGACTGAGAGCCCTGTCACTTTGTTGTTTTAACGTTGTTTTATTGCTGACACCGAAGAACTCGCGGAGTGCAATAAAAAAGTACGTCCGATCGCGGTGACAGTCAATTACCTGATGAAGATTAAGATAAAATTCCAAATCTTTCACACTTGAGTCCGAACTTATTTGTATTGGCAATGGGATTGCAAAATAGCCTTGAATAGCTAAAACTGCACAAAGGAACAGAATATTTATTTTTTGCATTTAAGCGAAGTAAGATCCAAACGTTTTGGGTTCTGAAAAATGATTGACTAGCTTGCATATCATATACAAGTATTTAAGGGTACGCCTTACCAATATCAGATGCTGTCAAAGAAACTTTTTGTTGTTGTTTAAATAAAAACAAGTTGACATTTCATAATTTTATGAAACAATGTACGCTGATTCATCACTTTTTTTGTTTACTTTTGTTTACTGCTTACTTCATTTTTTTTTCCTTCATCTATCCATGAGTTATGCTCGATTGAGAAGCCTAACCACTTAACGAATGCTTTACCGCCCTTCTTGCGTATTACTTTTTCAACTAAATATGTATGGGGGAATCGAGATTTTTGAAGTTCTTCAGCATAGAAACCGTCCTTAATTGCTTTTCCCTCATAGTCTTGCAATAAATACGTTGTAGGGCTTGTATTCTGCACTTTTGTTATTTTAAAAATCTCAGTCGTCCAGTTAGGAGTATACCCCTTCTCGAAAACATGTTTATATTTATTTATTCGAACATAATCACCAACATGAAATCGTGACTTAGTAAATATTTTTCTATTATTGTAAACACTACTTAACAATTCTTTTTCATTTGCTTGATTTACTTCACAAGGAGCCATTTTAATTGTTCGGTGATGCTTTCTATTGTATTTATCAATTAAATTTTGAAAAATATCAATCCATCGATATGTTCCATTAAAACTAAACTCTTTCCACATCATTTCTTTAATGGTTCTATTAAATCTTTCAACAATTGAAGCTTTTAAACTACTATATGTTGAATAGTGATTTATATCATATTGCTTCATTAATTGCTTAAATGTTTTGTTAAAAAACTCTTTACCATCATCAGTTTGTAAATTCTTGGGAGTTCTCCCTAATTTAAAAATACTCAGCATTGCATTAGCAACTTCTTCTGCATATTTGGTTTTAAGAGCTCTAGCCCAAGCGAATTTGGAAAATGTATCAATTACTGTTAAAAGATATCGATGTTTCTTATTTGATGACGTATAATTATCCATTTGCACTAAATCAGCTTGCCAATGATCATCAATGTGTTTCATAATAACTTTTCGCCTCCTAAAGTTTTTTCTTGCAGGTGCGTGAAGCTCATTTATAATATCTCTCTTACTCATCTTTTCTATTAAGAAAACTCTCCCGTTATTTCAATGCTTTCCCTCCCTCGAGGTTTTGCTTTCGTAAAAGTATTGAAAATATAATCCTCAAGATCTTTTAATTTTTCATTTACACCAGCAAAGTGTGAGGAAAAAAGGGCTTTAATATTTTCTTCACTATATGAAGCTTAATATTCTCATTAATTTTATTCTCAACTGCTGAGTTTTCTTTTTTTATATGAAGCAATAAATCTTGAGTTACTCCATTTATTTCTTTTTGGAAAAATTTCTTGTTGACCACATCTTTTTCTTCAATAGGTTCTGCAGCATTTTTAAGACGTTTGTTTTGGATATTAAGATTTTGATCGTAATCAACAAACAACCCCATCCGTTTATACTCATTTTTCCTAGAGCTACCTAAATTATATTTATCGTATGAATGCTGTTCAAACTTATCAACTGGCATTTTGACAATGACTAATTTTATTAAAAAATGTATTCATATATACGAATGTAAAAGTGTGTGTGTGTGTGTGTGTGTGTGTGTGTGTGTGTTTTCATCTTCTAGCTTTATTCTCGAAATAGAACTCAACAAAGTTCTTAGTTTCTAGCAGTTCTTTAGTGATGGATTCTTCCATTTCAGCTTTCATCGTATTAATATAGTTTAACAAAGAAATTCTTAATTCATCAACACATTTTTGATTTTCTTTCATAATATCTTTTCTTAATTCTGTATTTTTATCTGTTATATATTTCTGCAATAGCTGTATTTTATTTTTTTTTTTTTATTTTGTTTTCATTCACAAGACCACTACCAATATGAGTGGGAGATGATCTCGAATGTGATAACGATTGTGTAATTGGTGTAGAGACCAGTTGCGAAAACAGAGTTTTACTGGGGAAGAGAGGTTTGAATATTTGCGTATATTTTTTAGAACGATTACCCTTAAGTTGTTCATCCCTCTTATGATTTCTTCTGTGGGCATTTGTTATATTCAATATATTTTTATAATTTTCTAAATCTTCCTTATTATAATGCTTTGGATCATTTTCGTAAATTACTGAATATAAGCCAGTAGTTAAAGGCCAATTTTTACCACTCTCCAAAATAATGAATTCTCCATTTAATGTGTTAATTTCAGAATTACCTAACCACACTTTTTTTCCATTATCTTCATAAGGACCATATGCTTTATCGAGAACCTTTCTTCGTGTTAATTCGCTAATATTGAAAATTTTTTCTGCTTCATGATTACTATCCTGCATTAGTAGTTGCGTTCGATTAAAATCTATTGAGTTACTACTAACGTATTCATCTAAAGTAGTTTCATTATTATCATCATAAGCATCATCATAAGCATCATCACTTTTAACATTTGCTCTAGAGAACGATGCGTTTGCAGAGTTTGTCTCTATAGCTGAATCTTTATGAACTTTTGGTTTTTGTAATACTTCTTCTTCTCTTCTTTGATGGTTAACAATTGTTTATTAAGTATTTCGTTTTTACTAATAAGTTTTTCCAAAGGCTTTGTTATTGGTCACAATGATTCTTCTAGTTCTAAATCTGCTTCAGCTTTTCCTAATTTAATACTCTGAAATTTTCTCTTTAGAATATTTCTAGTTTTCACTAACTCTTTTAATACATTTTTTTTGTTCTATCCATTTTTGTAGTTAGGAACTGATAGCAGTTAAAGAGAACTGTTTGCAGTTATAAGCTGTTGATAAGCAGTTTAAGAGAGTTGTTTTGCAGTTTAAAAGCTATTGATAAGCAGTTTTAAGAGCGCTGCTAGAAGTTAAATAGTTGTTGATAAGCAGTTCGCAGCTTAGCGTATGTTGATCAACTGTTTCAAAACAGTCTGTTATCTGCTTTAAATAGATGATGTCATCATCATAAGCTGAAATACTGGAACAGAAATTAAGCTGAAAGAGAAATGATGTTTAAGCTGAAACCCCCCCAACCTGTTGCTATGAAATAATAACATTTTTTTAAATTTTATTTTTGCATAAGAAATTTTTTTTTTATTTTATTTTGAGTATATAGGTTATTACCTATGAGTTTTGTAGGTTGCTTTTGTTTAAGGCTACTTGAATGTCTTTAATTTTTTTAGCCTGCAGAAGCTGAAAATACAGCTTCTTATATCGGTTCGCTGCATTCAACGCACAGAATTCAAATGCGTTGTTGTCCTGCGATGCGTTGTTGTCCTGCGATGAGCTGGCTAAGTTTAATGATGCGTTTTCTTCTTCTTCTTCTTCATCAGGAGTATCCCAATTTTCAGTGGGGGTATCCTCCACGTGATAGCCACATTCTATCTGGAGGTCAATTGATTGAAGATCCCCCTCCATTTCCTCATACTCGTACTCATGGTGTTGGTCATCCAGGGTTAGCAAAGATAATGCATAATGATTATTTTGCTCAAATTTGTACTGGGTGAAGAAGTCTCCTGGTTGTTTCGGGTTGTAGAGATTTTTTTCCCGAATGTGTTTTTTTTGAAAGATATTGGACTCCTTGCCGATATCATTTTGCTGTTATTATGCGAAGTGTAGGTAAATTGCTGGTTAATACCAACAAGTTCCTACAGCAAGTTCTTAACTTGCTTATTACCGCACCGAATGAATTTTCCCCCGCATACCACTTTATTTTTCGGGCATGGGGTAATTCTGAATTTCTTTCCACATTAGGGTGGACGTGTTCTCCATAAGAGATCGTATAGTATACACACTAGGTTCTCCATCCAGCTGAATGGCTGAATGTGATACCAATTTCTTTCACCATATATTCTCGGTTCTTGCCCGTGAATCCGTATGATTCTATAAACGCGATGTTTTCGCTGGTTGTGAAAACACTCGGTTCACTGTACTTTGAGCTCATTGTGAGGATAATTTTTTTTTTGTTTTAATGCTTTAAGTTATAGTGCTTCTTCGCAACTAAGTGGTTGTTATGAACAGCATTAAAAATGAAGCCTTTTTGAACTTCCTCTTCGTTATGATAACATTTTTTTTCCTAAATTTGCGGTTAGGCATTTCCTGCAACTCTTGCAGAGGGTTAGAGTTGGATATTTCTTTTGTATTAGTTAAAATAAAAGATTACAACTGTGTTTGCCCCGCTTGAGCTGGAAGTAAGATAACGGTGCTCGCGCCGTCTAAGGTGTTGTGCTGGGAAGGTTTCTTATCTTTATTCATATGTAGCAAAAACAAAAGATTACTGAAGCCCGTCTAACTAAGTTATTTGATGGATTGTATTCAACTATTTGATCATGAATAAGAACACATTCCCCAGTCTCTTCATCGCTTGGGGGTGTTTAAAAATTAATTAGTGGGCCGTATTTCAATGGTCCCGCTTTTAACAGGCTTCCATAAAATACTTTTAAACTTTGAAAATATTAATGTTGATGTGAAAGATCTATTACGATGATCGGTGCCTTTTCCTTAAATTCTTCTGGACTCAAAAGAGGTTGTGGAGGTCGCATGTAGTAGCTTTCTTGAAATTTCATAAAGCATTGCATAGCAAGAATGATCAAAGTTTATATTTAGATCATCATATGGATACGAATCAGAATTCAAATGTATTTTTAAGTTTGCTAAATTATTTGATGTTATTGCATTTTTCGATGAAAAAGCAATTAATGCAAAGCGGGGGCGCTCTCTATCAGACGCTAACTTTACACTCCAAGTATGCTGTGAGCCATTAGTAAGTGATGGATTCATATAGCAATCCCAACTACGAAATGCAAGAGTTAGCGGTCTGCTAGATTCAGTAACTTTTAACATTGAAAGTGAGGAAGCATGATTTAATGTTGCATGCTGTACTTTCCAAAAAATCTTGTGAATATTTAACTTGTGATTGTCTTTTCCAACTTTTTGTGTGTAAACATTCCCCATATTTCTACTTAAAAGCAAGACTAATTCATGTTTGCAATTAAGTATGAGTTTATCATAGTCTTCAGCGAAGCCCAATAGCATTTTTAGTGGTACGATAAAATTGATTCGACCCTTATTATTGATTTTTGCTATTGGATAGGTGCTCTGATTGAACCATCCAGCATTTTGTCGCATAACACTCTCATCCTTATTTAATGAGACATAGTTTTTATACCCTGTACCCATAGGGTAAAAGGGTATATTAAAGTCGCTAAAATGTATGTAACAGGCAGAAGGAAGCATTTGCGACCCCATAAAGTATATATATTCTTGATCAGCATCACCAGCCGAGTTGATTGAGACATGTCTGTCTGTCCGTCCGTCTGTCCGTCTGTCCGTCCGTCCGTATGAACACCTAGATCTCGGAGACTATAAGAGCTAGAGCCACCAAATTTGGTGTGAACATGCGTCTAATGCATACACAGGTCAAGTTTGTTTCAAATTTTTGCCACGCCCACTTCCGCCCCCGCAAATCGCGAAAACGTATTACTAGAGCTGTATTAAAGATATCGTATTCTTACTTGGCACACCTAATTATATATATATATATATACAAACTGGACCAGCTCACCAAATTTTGTCCAAATCGGACAATAAAAATCGAAGATATAGCTATATGAGTTTTGCACTGCATTCCCAAGGCGACATTGGCTGGCAAGAGTGAGCGAGACAGCATGCGTTTGCTGTTGCTAGCATGCAGCAATTTTGCATGAAATTGATGACGATTTCGAGGATATTTTATTTTATTTAATATAACTAGTTGGTACAGGGTATACTCAATGTCGGCAGGGACGACTTGCTTGCTTCATTTATTGTTGTAGTCATTCCTACATAAAGAGTGCGATCGATTTCAACTCCGTTGAGCTCATATCGTATTTCATCATACAAATACGCCATACAATTATTTTTTAGTATTCCTGCTGAAGTTAACTTATAATCAGCTAGAGAGATTGTTCCCTCTATATAAAGGAGACTTTCGTGGGGGTATACATATAAATCTTGGTTTTGTATACAAATTCGAATTTCATCATTAGGATTATAAGAAGTATGCTGTTGTGGTTGATAAGTGTGATATTCTTCCCTAACTATGCTATTATCTTCGTAGGCTCTCTCACGAACATTTAAGATATTGCTCTCTATGCTATTACTATCCATTTTTATTTTTTTTTATTATACCCTGTACCCATAGGGTAAAAGGGTATATTAAAGTCGCTAAAATGTATGTAACAGGCAGAAGGAAGCATTTGCGACCCCATAAAGTATATATATTCTTGATCAGCATCACCAGCTGAGTTGATTGAGACATGTCTGTCTGTCCGTCCGTCTGTCCGTCTGTCCGTCTGTCCGTCCGTCCGTATGAACACCTAGATCTCGGAGACTAGAAGAGCTAGAGCCACCAAATTTGGTGTGAACATGCGTCTAATGCATACACAGGTCAAGTTTGTTTCAAATTTTTGCCACGCCCACTTCCGCCCCCGCAAATCGCGAAAACGTATTACTAGAGCTGTATTAAAGATATCGTATTCTTACTTGGCACACCTAATTATATATATATATATATACAAACTGGACCAGCTCACCAAATTTTGTCCAAATCGGACAATAAAAATCGAAGATATAGCTATATGAGTTTTGCACTGCATTCCCAAGGCGACATTGGCTGGCAAGAGTGAGCGAGACAGCATGCGTTTGCTGTTGCTAGCATGCAGCAATTTTGCATGAAATTGATGACGATTTCGAGGATATTTTATTTTATTTAATATAACTAGTTGGTACAGGGTATACTCAATGTCGGCAGGGACGACTTGCTTGCTTCATTTATTGTTGTAGTCATTCCTACATAAAGAGTGCGATCGATTTCAACTCCGTTGAGCTCATATCGTATTTCATCATACAAATACGCCATACAATTATTTTTTAGTATTCCTGCTGAAGTTAACTTATAATCAGCTAGAGAGATTGTTCCCTCTATATAAAGGAGACTTTCGTGGGGGGTATACATATAAATCTTGGTTTTGTATACAAATTCGAATTTCATCATTAGGATTATAAGAAGTATGCTGTTGTGGTTGATAAGTGTGATATTCTTCCCTAACTATGCTATTATCTTCGTAGGCTCTCTCACGAACATTTAAGATATTGCTCTCTATGCTATTACTATCCATTTTTATTTTTTTTATTATACCCTGTACCCATAGGGTAAAAGGGTATATTAAAGTCGCTAAAATGTATGTAACAGGCAGAAGGAAGCATTTGCGACCCCATAAAGTATATATATTCTTGATCAGCATCACCAGCTGAGTTGATTGAGACATGTCTGTCTGTCCGTCCGTCTGTCCGTCTGTCCGTCTGTCCGTCCGTCCGTATGAACACCTAGATCTCGGAGACTAGAAGAGCTAGAGCCACCAAATTTGGTGTGAACATGCGTCTAATACATACACAGGTCAAGTTTGTTTCAAATTTTTGCCACGCCCACTTCCGCCCCCGCAAATCGCGAAAACGTATTACTAGAGCTGTATTAAAGATATCATATTCTTACTTGGCACACCTAATTATATATATATATATATACAAACTGGACCAGCTCACCAAATTTTGTCCAAATCGGACAATAAAAATCGAAGATATAGCTATATGAGTTTTGCACTGCATTCCCAAGGCGACATTGGCTGGCAAGAGTGAGCGAGACAGCATGCGTTTGCTGTTGCTGCATGTTAAAGAGAATTTTGCATGAAATTGATGACGATTTCGAGGCTATTTTATTTTATTTAATATAACTCGTTGGTACAGGGTATACTCAATGTCGGCAGGGACGACTTGCTTGCTTCATTTTTTCTTAATCTCAAAGTTAAGTATCTCGAAGTTTAAGTCCAATTGATTTTAAAAACGCTTTATTTGATGATGTTAAGGCTCTTTTGGTGGAATATGTTGTACTGCTCACTCCAACGTTTCGAATCAATCTGTTCGCACCCCTCTGGAGGGTTTTGTAGTTATATACTATCATCGTTGTGGTCTGAGGTGTATTCGAAGTGTAATCTCTTCTCCCCGCAAATTAATAAGTTCACCGTTCTGATCAAGCAGTTCTACTCTTAGCTCTCGTATCTCTCGAGTGTTTACGGGTAAATAAATAAGATTATGTGGAGCTTCATCTATTTTATAGCCTGGTGGAGAGTTGAGCGCAAACTCATGTAGTGTATGCGATTTGTTGTTGTTTACATAAGATCCTGTTACAATATTGCATTCTAAACGAACAGCATTCACCTTACAAATATTCAATAACATATTCGATGTATGTTTCACATCAGCTTCTAGCACTCTCTTTCCATATCTAAGTATGCTACCAATTGAGCGTTCTTTATTGAAATATATTGGTAGATTGCTGTGAATATCTACTTGCATTGTATTGTTATTACCTTCAATGTCTAACCGTGCATTCGAATTCAGAATATTTCTATCATGCAGTTCAACTTCAATAAATTCAATTATATCATCGAGTTCATAGGAACCTATTGGTATTTCAATAACATTGTTAGCAATGTGAAATAAATTATTTGTTTCATTAACGTTTGCGATTGAAATTTAAAAATGAATATCAATTAACGAGCACTCATATTGTTCATTTAATTCTAATGGTGGGAAAAAAACAGTTGATAAGACTGAAGTTTTTCCACTTAAAGTTATTGTTGTAGACATTTCAGTGGTTGATTGATTACTAAATACAGCTGTACTCGTTTACACTAAATTTATGCTTGTGTCAAATGGTGATAAATGTATCGAATCCTAGTCTATATCGTCCATTGTCTAGTTCAGCATCTTTGTTTACAGTGAGAAATCCATATTTTTCCTTCCAACACAATCGACATATTTTCATGAAAGTATTAAAGGTCATATCAACACCAACATGATCTGAATAAATATGCTTCATATTCATTTCATCTTGCTTGAACACTATTATTAAGTTTGCATTATCACGCACAAGATGTTTGGGGATACGGGTATGAGTTTGACATAAGTAAAATGAATCAATATTATTATGTCGCCCCATGCAAAAGTATGCACGTATATTATTTTGTTTTTCACAAGCAACATCATCGAATATCATTATCGAATTTTCTTTCGCTTTATTAGGAGGTATGACAGATTCGTTTTCTGAAAACGTGTAATAGCCCATACCCTTTATTGGAGTAATTAACGTTTTTAAATATTCATATTTCGGTTGATCCAACGATTTTGAGTATAGATAAATGTTTTTAAATTTCTAACCATTTGGACTTTCAATCAAGCAGAGTACTAGATTTGTTTTACCACAATTACTCGGACCAACAATTAGTGCTCTAATTGAATTAGGAAGTAAAACACTATGTCTAATCAAGCTTTTAGCATTTGATGGTGAATCAAAATTTCTAATCTCGATATTGGTTTTTTGTTTTTTAAGTGGCCCTGGAACTAAACTAAAAAAACGGTTAGAGCGTGGAGATAAGGGAATCAATCTATTGGATGCTGCTTGCAGAGAACACGATATTGCTTACTCACAAAACAAAGACCTTGAGAAGCGGCACATTGCTGACGCGCAGTTAGCTGAGAGAGCGTGGGAGCGAGTAAAGGCTGCTGATAGCGGTGTGGGAGAAAAGTTTGCTGCTTGGCTCGTAACAAACTGTAGCAATTCCTATAGGTAGGTATAATTGTGAATTCTTTCACAATATTTTTGGACCAGACAGCAAACCGAAATTGAAAATATCGGTGTCGGTTGTTATTTAGATCCAACATGGGAGTCTCTATGCCTAACGAGTGGGACCCTATGGTTCCGTAGCTCTTTCGGGGTGGGGTGGGTTTTGTTGCTAGATACAGGACTCTCCCTCTACACAATTTTATTAAGGATCCCTCCTGAAACTAAAAATAACGACGATTGACCCGGATGATCAAATGAAAACTAAACATATCGACGAAACGATATAAAAACTCAATTGGCAAATTCACAAATTTTATTAAATAACAAAACAAACGGCTTCTTATTAATTCGGAATGAATTCGGCGGGGCTGAAGTTGTAATTGCACCCGCTTGCTCTATACCCATCCCTACCTTTGGATCCTCTGTTGCGGATGTAAACGAAGATCCCCTAAAAACAAACTTTACCTAAATTTTACATTGCCACGCCATCAGGAAAATACACGATAATCACTCCATATTTTTTTTTTTTTTTTAGTTTCACTTCAGAAAATATTTTGTTTTAAAAATATTCATAATTGTTGTTGGATTTCATTTTTACGTTATAAAATTTTTATTAAATTCTATTCTATATAACAAGAGTAAAGTATTCCTTATGAGTAAAGATTAGTTAGTAAGAAAAAGAAAAAAAACATGTTCAAGGTTGACTACTGTATACCCTTCATTGGGCCTATTAAATGCAAACATTTTCTTTCATTTTTATTATTATCTTCCAGTTTCGGTTTTTGGAATTTAATTTAAAGGCTTCAAAAAAATTAGTTAGATTGCATTTGGCATGATTTAATTAATTTTCTTATAGTATTTATTTATATAGTTTTTTTTTTTTTTAAATAAAAATCAAATAGCAGTGTATCAGAACAAGACCTGTGTACTGTACGTTATTTCGCGAACATAACTAAGGGCATTGACCTGTAGTTAAGATCAGCTGTTGTAAAGCCGTAGCAAAAGTAGGTGTCGAAAAATTTATTTAAAGAACATGCATCAATGAGGAAAGCGAGAACCACAACTGCTTAAGCAAAAACAAACGCGAGAGGAATCATTTGGATGACCATAAAAAACTAAAATATGAGTGTAAATTATACACCAGTTACGGTACTATACCATCCATATGATTCCTACCAATTTTCGAGGGCCGGTAGTAAGGTATTGAGAGTAGATTTAGGTATATATTCTTTTATATAAATTGTAAGAGCATATACATATATACATACATAACTATGCAGACAAAAATAAACATGTGAATATTTATATTTATGCACACATATATATATATATATTTTTAAAAAAATCAAATAGAAAAATTTTAGACAGGTAAACTTACTCGCATTTTTGTAAAATATATTTTACTTGAGTGGTTGCTCCAACGATGGAAGGCCTTCCAACGATGATTTGGTGACAGCTAGATGGAAATTATTTTTTTTTTTTCTGTTTCTTTTATATCTATATATGTATTAATATTTTTTTTTTTGTTGATTTCACTCACTAAGGCATGCTTACAAAAAAAACGATTATAAGCAAAACACTTGGATAAACCAATACCTAATGATTAAACAAATCCCATAACGGTTGTTCTGATTACTTAAGTATTGATTCCATGTGTTGCTATATTTTTTTTCTTTTCTTTTGGGTTTGTTCTTTATGAATACCGCGGCACAAGTCTTGTTCTAATCCACTCTGCTTAAAAGGCTTATGGTTTCTTTTACTTTTACGAATCGAGAATTAAGAACAATTAAATTTTTTTTTCTTGTAAGACTTTACGCCAATTCGTTTGACTTTGAGCAAAGTTATATTCTTAAATCGGGGCCTCTAATTTGCTATGAGGGTTTACACTATACACATAAAAAAACTATCACCACCGATCGTTGGAGACATCCGACATCGGCGAACGAATTAATGACACTGATCTGGTCTCGGTTGATGGTGGTTATGGTGGCACTGTTGTTTGTTTTTTTTTTTTTTTTCTTTCCTATCTCTTGTAATTTTCCAAGTTCTGAGATACTCCAATTCACAAAAATGCAGGGGTACTCCAGCAGCCAGGTGCTCTTCTGCAAAGGCGAGCCTCGAATGGGCAAAATGCTGGAGCCGTAGCTACCTGTTTAAATGGCATCAATTTGAGTTTATTAGGAAGATCAGTGGCTTCCAGTTTTTTTTCTTTTAGTAAAACATACCTGTGGGTGTTAATGCCCAAACATATGCAATTTTTTTGGACACTTTTTTCCCGGAGGCCAGGGACCACGTTTTTTTTTTTTTCAAGCCTTCGGATGGCTTAAATTTTCCACCGATTCCACTTCAATTGGATAAAAATGTGTGGCGGTCCACTTTGTGGATTTGTGTGTGGCCTTTTTGTTTTCTTGTATAAGTTGCCGAAATATAAAAACCACAAGCAAAAAAATAATTTTAAGCACACATCTGTACTTTTTCCACTTTTTGGGTATAGGAATGAAATAGAAAAGACTGCACGAGGTAAAACATGCCCTTTTATACCCTCGGCTTAATCAAAAGCTCTAATTTTCTTCCCTGAAGTTGGCTGTGATCAGTGTCACTGGTCAGAGGCCATAGTTAAAGCTGTGTTGCGCCCTCTATTCATCAATTGATAACCAAACTTTCAAGCAGTGCTAGGGACTTTAAATCGCATGCGAGAATTTTTCTCTTACGCGCCGAACTAACGATTTAAAAGGCCAGCCTGCCCAAAAATTTTAAATTCTTTTAATAGAATCCCGACCATTACACCATCCGATAATATGCCAGCTATGGGCAGCAGATTAGCGGAAATTAGCTTCGAATGTCCTTGGCATGATAAATACCACTTTCTTTGCCTTGTAAGTCTTCTAGTTGGTAATAGCAATTTCCTAACTTTTTCCGAATTCGACACTTGACAAATTTCAAACCAAGCTTGGCGTTAAGATTTTGTGAAAACTTACTTTGCGCAAAATTTCTCCTATATACTTCTTGCCCCTCTTTGAAGGAAACAGGCTTAGCTCTTAGATTATACTGGGCTGCATTTTTATTATACGCTACCCGAATATGGTCTTGAATATCTTTCCGCAACAAAGCTAAGTTATCTGTTCTGGCTAGCGGTGCAATTGGCTCTTCCAGCAATTGTAGATTCTTAAGTAGGCGATAATCCGATCCATGCGTAATCATATCAAGTCCAAACAATGCTCGGTAAGGGGAACATCCGATGGACTGATGTAAGCCCGAACGCAGGGAACAGGAAATACTAGTTAAATGTAAGTCCCAGTCCGTTTGGTCTCCCTTAAGATATGCACGAACTGCTGCTAATATAGATCTATTAACTCTTTCTGCTGCATTACTCTGCGGTGAATATAGAGCAGTATACACATGCTTAATACCAAGTTCGGTAAGAAAAGCGTTAAAATCATTTGCTTTAAATTGAACACCATTATCACTGACGATTATCTCTGGAACACCATAGCAATGGAAAACATTTTTTAACAAAAACTCCTGAATTACAGAGGAAGTTAGTTTCTTCAATGGGTGCAACCAATGATATTTACTAAAATGATCCAATACTATCAGAATACCAATATGACCACGTTTGCTTCTCGGGTAAGGACCTAACAAGTCTATGTATAACCGTTGGAAAGGCCTACAGGTTTGAACTGGCTCCCCCATTGGTGGGCGTAATACACGATTCGGTGCTTTGGTTTCCTTACAGTTGCTGCATTCTCTGATATAGTCACGCACATCTTTAGCTAATCCTGGCCAGAAAAGGTTTCTTCGCAATCTTTCTATTGTCTTGTGCATACCTCCATGTGCCGAAATCACATTATCATGAGCTTGCTTCAGTACATTGACTTTTAACCGTTCAGGCACCCATAACTTCCAAGCATCTTGTTCTTGAGCGGCTTCACCTGTAGCATGTTCAGTTCTTTTATATATAAATTTATCTATAACCTTTATATCGGGAAATTTTTCTGGGACCTTCTTGAATTGTTCTTTTAGTTTGTTATATGTATCATCTTGGAAAGCATCAGAATCCAAATCTACAATAGGACCAATATCTATGTCTGCTATCTCACCGGTAAATAAACGTGACAAAGCATCGGGTACTACATGATCTCGCCCCTTTCGATGAGATATAGAAAATTTAAACTGCTGCAATCGAAAGATCCATCGCGCAAGTCTACCAGATACATTTTGTTGGCGCATGAGCCACACTAGACTTGAATGATCCGTTACTACTTCAAATTCCTGCATTTCTAGGTAGCAACGAAATTTTTCGATGGCCAATATTACAGATAAGCATTCTCTTTCGGTTACACTATAGTTGCGTTGAGCGCTACTTAATTTCTTTGACATGTAAGCAATTGGTTGTTCATCGTTGTCTTCTGTTAATTGAACTAAGACCGCGCCTATACCGAAATCACTTGCATCGCAATGAAGATAAAATTTTTTATTGAAATTGGGATTTGCTAACACTGGTGCAGAGGTCAGAATTTTCTTTAGGTTTTCCATCGCTTCTTGAGCCTCTGGAGTCCAAATAAATTTTTTCTTAGAAGATAGCACATTTGTAATGGGACATGTTAGATCGGAAAAATTTCTAATGAAACGGCGATACCATCCACAAATGCCAAGAAAACCGCGTACTTGCTTTAAATTTTTCGGTGTTGGCCAATTTAATATACATGATATTTTATTTGGATCAGTACAAATGCCTTTATTGTCAATAACATATCCTAAATAGTTTATTCTGGTAACACAGAAATTACTTTTCTTTATGTTTAAAGTAATGTTGGCCTTTTTGAATTGTTCAGCAATTCTAACTAAAACAGCGAGGTGCGAAGGGAAATCTTCCGAGACAATGCATAGGTCGTCTAAATATCCGAACACACAATAACGAAGATCTGGAGGGATAACATAATCCATTAATCGACACATAGTTGACGGGGCATTGCACAGTCCAAAAGGCATGACAGTAAACTGATATAAAGGTCTGCCCGGTACTGTGAATGCTGTTAAAGGTTTTGACTCCTCAGATAATTTAATTTGCCAATAGGCATCCTTTAGATCTAATTTGGAAATAAGATTAGCTTTAGGAAGACGAGAAAAGATTCCATCTATACTAGGCAACGGGTAAGCATCTTTTTTGGTAAGTTCATTTAATCGTCTGGCATCTAAGCATAATCTTACTTTATTTGGTTTTAACACCAAACGCATTGGCGAGCTCCAGGGACTGGATGAAGGTTCAATTACCCCTAAAGACACCATTCGATCAATTTCCGCGAAAAGAAGTTTCTCTACTGCTGGGCTCACTGGATAAAAACGTTGCTTTACGGGTTGGGCCGATCCCACATTTATATGATGTTGAATTAAACTAGTGCGACCGAGTCCGTCAAGGCAATTAGGAAATAGCTGTTTAACTACTTCTAGCTGCTGTTGCTGAATTTGCGTCAAGGGATATTGATTTGGCTCCGCATCACCTTGCTCGACTTCTTCAAGATCCAAAGAGCTGATAATATCTGGAGCAAGAGCAAAACTTTTCCAAAAGTCAATCCCTAGAATCAGCCTTTGTTTAATAGATGGAATAACATAAAGATTTATTTCGTTTGTTATATCTTTGTAAGTTATTTCCACCCGTAGTTTTCCAATCACGTTATGATCATTCCCATCTGCAGTTTGCACATGTGCTAAAGCATGACAACTTTTGAAACGGTTCCCCAGCCAATGAAGCTCCAATACAGCTTACGTTGGCTCCTGTATCTAATAATCCTAATTCATTATAGTTCAAAAAGGACACTTTAGCATAACTACGATTGTCCTTCGGACTACTAAATATAGCAGATACTAATTGGTGATGTTGTTGCTTACGTTTCCTAAAATAATTTCTAGTTCTTAAAGTATACTTGTTCGTATTTGCTTTACTTATACTTGACACTTCATTAAAAATTTTATTCCTAACTTGCATATATCTTTTTAATCGTTCATGATATGGCATTAAAGGACCAAGACCCGGGTGTGAGCACTTCGCACTCTTCTCGGAATCTGATATCTGGACAGGCATACGTTCGAAAGCATCCTGCATAATTATCGGGTTGGTTCCGGGGGCATCCAGTTGGCTTTGGATGCACCCGTTGCTCGGTTTTCCGACTTACGTCGTAAACACTTAGGGCATTGCGGCTTATATATGTTTGGAGCGCCACAGCCATAGCAGAAAATTCTTCTGTCAGCTTCGCAATCTTCCCAATGATGATCAGGGGATTCGCAATTCCAACAATTAGTTTTGGTGGTTTTTCTAATAGCTGCTATGTCTGGCATCTGTATTAATTCCTCTTCAGGTTCTTCTACCGACTGAGCTTCTTCTATAGCGTAAACGTGGCGACGGGGTGCTAGCGTCTTAGCTTTTACCGACATTTCCGCACGGTTACGAATTTCACTATCAAGATTTTCCTGCATTTGTACTAATCTACGCAAATGACCAACTGAGTGCGTAGGTTGATACAATAATCGATGTCGAATCTCGGGCAACAAATTATTTTTCAAAATCTCTACTAGCTCTTCCTCATCTAATTTGACTGATGACTTATCTATAAGACTGGCTACTGCATCATAGAAAGAAGCAAAAGTTTCTCCTTGCTTTTGTTTTCGCGAACGTATTTGTTCTTTACTCATAAAATCAGATTTGTAATCTTTATAATGTTGTCTAAGAGAGACGCACATTTCCGACCAGAGAATATTATTGTTAGTAGCTTGCTTCACCTGCTTGTGGTATCGCCAGTACCAATCGCGGGCTTTACCTACAAAGAGGACATGCAAGTGTCTACATAACGCTGAAAAGTCACTATCCAATGTTTCATCGGTTAAGGATTTAACACGATATAAAAATTCTTCTACCCCAAGACCTTCAACTGAACCATCAAATTGTAAATTCCACTTTAACATAATATCTGCAACTCTACTAGGCGGAATGAAGGAAGCAGCATGCGACCTGTTGCTATTCGATGATGTTAATTGTGGTGGACAATTATTTAAAGGTGCCGGAGCATTTATGCTTAAGGGTATCAGACGAGTGATGGTTTGTTCAATCATGTTTTGTATAGCTGCATAATCAATATTGGCCATATTGGCATTTGTCGCTCGAGCTGGGCGACCTTTCTTTCGCTTGTTAATTATTCTTGTGGGAGCAGCATTTCCGTTGGTACTGTTACTATGATCAAGTAAAGGTATCTGTTGGAGGCTACTGTCTAAAATGGTTTCAGGCTCTTCACTGGCAACAGCTGCTGACTGAAGATGCTTTGACAAGCCTCTAGTAACTGGTCTATTAACAATACGGCTGGTATTTAGACTCTGCTCCTGATTCGACTGAGGCGACGCTGGACCATTTACAATTACTAAACTATTGTCTTGTTCCGCAAAGGGGTGAGCGCAAGTTGGACACTCATTATGCGCGGATAACCAACTGTGGATACAATCTTTATGAAAAACATGACCACATGAGGTCATACAACATGGCTGAATATTTGTCATCAACTGCGAACAGACACGGCAAAAGTGTGTAGATGAACCTGCTTGTGTTGTTGGGCTATGACTTACAGGCATGTTTATTTAAATTGCAAAAAATTTAATTTCACTTTATTTTAATTAATTTCCTGATTTGTGGCGTTTTGTTGGACAATATAAAATTAGGTAATTTAATCAAGAAACGAATTCACTTAATCCGAAAATAAGAAGGAGGTAACATTAATGGGCTATTGAAGATTTTTCTCTTTAAACAGGCGTAAAGACGGAAATTATGTCGTTTGTTGTTTTTTCTTAATTCATTTTTATTTTTTTGGTTTTATTATTTTATAGACACAACTTCACATCTCTATCCTTACGATACATTGATTACTTATTACGATCTTTTATCCCGATTAAGGAAACGAAGTTATTAAGCTCTGGGATATGCGATTCGATCTTAGCCAAAAAGACATATAGTCGACCATGTGTCAAACAACGTTCACAAACTCTGAAAAAGTTAATACCATGCAACCAAGTATTTGAAACTAATGAGCTAAGATTGCTAGAAACATTTGTAATGGGGGAACCCTTTTATAAGAATTTTGAATAACTCAATTTAATAATTTTTTCTCCGCTATTAACTTAGAATAACTAACACTACACGACATGGTATTCGCTAACAGCAAAATTCCTGATTCAAGCGTGGTTAAGAATCCCGAGTCAATTTTAGTTCATGGCAATGGAACCGAAATGTTCCAAGCTATCAACATAAACTAATAAACCGGCAAACATCCCTAGATTTTCGTTTATTCCATCATCAAAGTGTTCTAACAATCCCGGGTGTGACTACTAACAATTTGAAAATAATCAAAAACTAGCCTTTATGCCGATAAGTATCCACTAAATGGTTACTATAGGAGTCGGTTTTGGCCACGTTAGCTGCCCCACGTTGGGCGCCAAAAATTTATGTAGCAATTCCTATAGGTAGGTATAATTGTGAATTCTTTCACAATATTTTTGGACCAGACAGCAAACCGAAATTGAAAATATCGGTGTCGGTTGTTATTTAGATCCAACATGGGAGTCTCTATGCCTAACGAGTGGGACCCTATGGTTCCGTAGCTCTTTCGGGGTGGGGTGGGTTTTGTTGCTAGATACAGGACTCTCCCTCTACACAATTTTATTAAGGATCCCTCCTGAAACTAAAAATAACGACGATTGACCCGGATGATCAAATGAAAACTAAACATATCGACGAAACGATATAAAAACTCAATTGGCAAATTCACAAATTTTATTAAATAACAAAACAAACGGCTTCTTATTAATTCGGAATGAATTCGGCGGGGCTGAAGTTGTAATTGCACCCGCTTGCTCTATACCCATCCCTACCTTTGGATCCTCTGTTGCGGATGTAAACGAAGATCCCCTAAAAACAAACTTTACCTAAATTTTACATTGCCACGCCATCAGGAAAATACACGATAATCACTCCATATTTTTTTTTTTTTAGTTTCACTTCAGAAAATATTTTGTTTTAAAAATATTCATAATTGTTGTTGGATTTCATTTTTACGTTATAAAATTTTTATTAAATTCTATTCTATATAACAAGAGTAAAGTATTCCTTATGAGTAAAGATTAGTTAGTAAGAAAAAGAAAAAAAAACATGTTCAAGGTTGACTACTATATACCCTTCATTGGGCCTATTAAATGCAAACATTTTCTTTCATTTTTATTATTATCTTCCAGTTTCGGTTTTTGGAATTTAATTTAAAGGCTTCAAAAAAAATTAGTTAGATTGCATTTGGCATGATTTAATTAATTTTCTTATAGTATTTATTTATATATTTTTTTTTTTTTTTTAAATAAAAATCAAATAGCAGTGTATCAGAACAAGACCTGTGTACTGTACGTTATTTCGCGAACATAACTAAGGGCATTGACCTGTAGTTAAGATCAGCTGTTGTAAAGCCGTAGCAAAAGTAGGTGTCGAAAAATTTATTTAAAGAACATGCATCAATGAGGAAAGCGAGAACCACAACTGCTTAAGCAAAAACAAACGCGAGAGGAATCATTTGGATGACCATAAAAAACTAAAATATGAGTGTAAATTATACACCAGTTACGGTACTATACCATCCATATGATTCCTACCAATTTTCGAGGGCCGGTAGTAAGGTATTGAGAGTAGATTTAGGTATATATTCTTTTATATAAATTGTAAGAGCATATACATATATACATACATAACTATGCAGACAAAAATAAACATGTGAATATTTATATTTATGCACACATATATATATATATATTTTTAAAAAAATCAAATAGAAAAATTTTAGACAGGTAAACTTACTCGCATTTTTGTAAAATATATTTTACTTGAGTGGTTGCTCCAACGATGGAAGGCCTTCCAACGATGATTTGGTGACAGCTAGATGGAAATTATTTTTTTTTTTCTGTTTCTTTTATATCTATATATGTATTAATATTTTTTTTTTTTGTTGATTTCACTCACTAAGGCATGCTTACAAAAAAAACGATTATAAGCAAAACACTTGGATAAACCAATACCTAATGATTAAACAAATCCCATAACGGTTGTTCTGATTACTTAAGTATTGATTCCATGTGTTGCTATATTTTTTTTTTCTTTTTGGGTTTGTTCTTTATGAATACCGCGGCACAAGTCTTGTTCTAATCCACTCTGCTTAAAAGGCTTATGGTTTCTTTTACTTTTACGAATCGAGAATTAAGAACAATTAAATTTTTTTTTCTTGTAAGACTTTACGCCAATTCGTTTGACTTTGAGCAAAGTTATATTCTTAAATCGGGGCCTCTAATTTGCTATGAGGGTTTACACTATACACATAAAAAAACTATCACCACCGATCGTTGGAGACATCCGACATCGGCGAACGAATTAATGACACTGATCTGGTCTCGGTTGATGGTGGTTATGGTGGCACTGTTGTTTGTTTTTTTTTTTTTTTTTTCCTATCTCTTGTAATTTTCCAAGTTCTGAGATACTCCAATTCACAAAAAATGCAGGGGTACTCCAGCAGCCAGGTGCTCTTCTGCAAAGGCGAGCCTCGAATGGGCAAAATGCTGGAGCCGTAGCTACCTGTTTAAATGGCATCAATTTGAGTTTATTAGGAAGATCAGTGGCTTCCAGTTTTTTTTTTTTTAGTAAAACATACCTGTGGGTGTTAATGCCCAAACATATGCAATTTTTTTGGACACTTTTTTCCCGGAGGCCAGGGACCACGTTTTTTTTTTTTTCAAGCCTTCGGATGGCTTAAATTTTCCACCGATTCCACTTCAATTGGATAAAAATGTGTGGCGGTCCACTTTGTGGATTTGTGTGTGGCCTTTTTGTTTTCTTGTATAAGTTGCCGAAATATAAAAACCACAAGCAAAAAAATAATTTTAAGCACACATCTGTACTTTTTCCACTTTTTGGGTATAGGAATGAAATAGAAAAGACTGCACGAGGTAAAACATGCCCTTTTATACCCTCGGCTTAATCAAAAGCTCTAATTTTCTTCCCTGAAGTTGGCTGTGATCAGTGTCACTGGTCAGAGGCCATAGTTAAAGCTGTGTTGCGCCCTCTATTCATCAATTGATAACCAAACTTTCAAGCAGTGCTAGGGACTTTAAATCGCATGCGAGAATTTTTCTCTTACGCGCCGAACTAACGATTTAAAAGGCCAGCCTGCCCAAAAATTTTAAATTCTTTTAATAGAATCCCGACCATTACAAAACTTAATGAAAGCGAAGAAATCTTTTGGAATGGGTCTTAAAGATAAAAAAAAGGGGTAGACGTAAAAAGCGTAATACTTCAACTTGCACAAAAAGAAAGAAAAAATTTATGGATTTTGTTCAAGCTGCTTCTAAGGAATTAAGAAATAAAAAACCACTAGACATTGATAAGGCAATTCAAATAGCGCGTAAAGCTATCAGTAAAAAATTAGTAAAAAGAATAAAAACCCTATAGCAATCCCCCGCGTTATTACTGTACCCAAAATTGGCGGTTTTCTTCCATTAATCCCCATTTTAGCTGCACTAAGCGCAGTTGGCGGCCTTTTTTTGGTTGTAGCATACCAAAACAAAAAAAATTTTTTTTTTTTTTAAAAAAAAAAAAAAAAAAAATTTTTTAATTAAAAAAGTTAGTTTTTTTTTTTTTTAATGTTTTTTTTTCCCTCCCCCCTTTTTTTGTTTTTTTTTTTTTTAAATCACAACAAAAAAAAAAAAAAAAATTTTTAAGACCCTACCAAAAAAACCCCCTTTCAATTTTTGATATTTTGAAATTTGGGCAAAAATACATTAAAAACTTTAGAGATGTATTTATGAGAGATAGCCTCCCTCCCCGCAAAGATCTATGGAGAAATGAATTTAGATTCATCGAGGGGTGGAGGTACGCATTGGGTAGCTTATTCAAAAAATGCTGAATCAGTAAAATATTTCGATAGTTTTGGTAATTTGCAGCCACCCATAGAAGTCATACTGTAGTGTATTCACATGATATAATTAAAATCATTCAGCACAGCTTGTAACACTCTGTTGCAAGCAATAAATAATTATAAATATATATTCATATATAAGAACAATTGTATGTATGTACGCAAACTTGCATGCATACATTTCGTTCTGTATATATGTGCTTACATAAATGAACTGTGCTGGCAAGCCAGCCTGAATATGCTGAGCTTGCATTTTGCTCACTCCAAGAATGAGTGACCAAACATGTGAGTACACTCTCTCTCTCTCTCAATATATATAAATATACATTTTGTAGCTGCCAATAAGCAGCATAAGCATTTGATACGTATATTAAGGGATTCGGAATAAAACCACAAAAGAGCACAGACGTGCCTTTTAAAACCTAAAACGATTACCTATTTATTGGGAAGTAAATACTTTATTTCATGGCGACCGTGACAGGACGTCACTAATACAATCAAAAAAAAAAAAAAAAGTGTCAAAATTCCCGACCTGGACATCGAGGGACATAACAGGAGAAAAATGGGAAAAACGCAGTGAGTAGAGTGGCATGTGTGGTTAAAAGACTACTAAAGCTGTTAAGCAGCACAAATTTTATAAATCGAAACAACTCGGTCAAGATACATGCCGAAGTTGAAAATATGAAAAAACGATAAAAAAAAAAAAAGTCAAACAACCGCCCACACATCCACCTACTCTGGGAAAAATTTTAGAAGAATATACATGCGCCCAACACAAAATAAAAAAAAAAAAATATATATGTACATGAGCACCACCATAGAGGACGCCTATGCAGCCAGCATCGGCACCGTCTGGCGTACCAAGCCAGACCAAGGGAAAGAAAACAGACACAGTGACGTTCGAAAGTGCTGCTCCTGTTGAGCAAAGGGATGCACCCACACTAGAAGAAGCTCTAGTGGTGTATCCAAACGATGGACCACGCCCACTCACAATAACTGAGTACCGGGCTCGACAGCAACCCATTAAACCGATACAGAGAAGGAAGAAGCGGGGCGGAAAAAGAATCGCCCTCCTGCGCCAGAGACGATTGGTGCAGGATATGTTAAAAATTACAACTTTGCCTGAGGAAGACCGACAACTCTACATAGAGAGTCGAACTTTGCAGTGGTGCAAAGTAACGCAAATCGGATTTCCGATTTTGCCTTTAATATTAACATTCATATATTCATTAAAATTTTTTTACTATGTTTATATAACCTAAAATCATCTCATTCATCTAAATTTAATTAAACCCTCAAGCCGATGCGTGCAAACGCTGCTTGAAAAATACTAACAAAAAAAACTTAGGCTATTACTAACACATGTGGTTGGAGTATGAATTGTAAAATATTTAATGAAATGTAAACCTGAATTGTGAGCCAACCACATGCACTATCACTTCTAACTTCCACGTCTCTGTCACTGCTATAAGCAGTTGAATATCTAAATTGATTACTTCATGTATGCTCATACAATGTTATGAGTCATTATTAAATAATTAATTTTTCAATGATCTATTGATCATTTAAAGTGGATATCAATAACTGATATCACACTCCTTTATTTTATATATATATATGCAGTTTTACATGTTTGAATGTACATCCCATTGCATTCTTTAAAATTCAATTTTTAAAAAAACATTTTAAAATACTAAATTCAAAAAAAATCTCAAAAAAAAAAAAAAAAATTTCTTTTCTTTTATAATGTATACGTTTTAGGTATGAGTACGATTAGCGACTCATAACTTTTATGGATAGTTTAAAAAAAAGGGTAGATTTTGGAAAAATTTTAAATACAGTTATTACAGAAGAAATATCGAATTTTTTCAAGGTAGCTTCCCTAAAACCCAAAATGGGTTTAATTGACACGAAAACAGTGGATTCCACTGCCAATGTGATCAATAGAGTAGAAGTAGAGACACAAGGTCTTACAACAATTACGATCTTATTGATCGTAATAATAATACTAATGAGCATCAACATGCTAATTAAAATTTACAGAATGCACAATAGGTGCTTAAAGAAAAAATATACTAGCAGGGCTAATGATTTAGATAAGGTTTAAAAAAAAAAAAAGAAAAAAAAATTTTTTGCTTTGCGAAAAAAAAAAAGGAAAAAAAAATGTCGTTAGATGAATATTTCGCGAAGATTAAAGATAGGAACCCGAGTATAGAAACTGATTTACTAGAGGTTTTTAAGAGCGAACAAAGTAGCTCACCTCATCGCGCCTTAGATCTGGCTACTATTTATATAACATACCTGGATAAAACGGGAGAAAATTTCCCAATCCAGGGAAACAGCAGGGTAGCAATGTGCTTTATCCTTACAGTACCTAACATATGCTGTTATACAAACGCAGCAGGTACTTTTCGCTTTTATCTAATGGATGAAGCACAACATAAAAAAAAAAATAATATATAGAAGAACTGAGATGAATTTTTTTTCCCCTCTCACATTTAAAGAATGACCGACTGGCAAGTAATAGTTGCACAGGCCAGAATTCTAAAAGAAGAACTATTTAGGTCAATTAAGTGTATTACTCAAGATAGGACAATTGGTCCAAACACTCTTAAGAAACACACAAATATTATTCAGACCACATTACAGCAAATTAGATTATTACTAAAGAAACATTTTGATAATCTAACAGAAGGTCATAAGTGTGCCGCCAACGCATTTTACAACGAATGCAAAGACAAGTCTGTCTCGGCGTTAGCAAAACACAATATTGAGTTTGCTGAAGTATCTGACCTGGATACAACGATAGTTCTAAACGAAGACACCTTGCCCAGACAAACAAATTTTAATTGCACAATGGCAGAAAAAATAGCTGCCGATAGGGAATACGTAAGACAAGTGTCGTCTTCGGTCCCTGAGTTCGATGGTCAAAAGACCTCACTCAATCGCTTCGTTACGGCATTAAAAATCGTCGAACGAACTAAAGGAGACCAGGAGGATTTGGCCGTTGAGGTCATTAAGTCCAAAATTACTGGCTCTATCCTGTATAAAGTCCAAAACGAGACTACAATAACAGGTATAATACAGAAATTGAATAATAACGTTAGAGGCGAATCCACTGACGTTTTAAAGGCTAAGTTATTGAATGCCCAACAAAAGGGTAAAACAGCTTCAGAGTATGCTATGGAGCTTGACAATTTGCGGAAGCAACTTGAAGCCGCTTTCATTGACCGTGGTTTAGATCCCGACAACGCTGAGGAATTCGCCACAAAAGAAGCTATGGAGGCGCTAATCCTCCAATGTCAGCATGAGCGAGTTCGTACTATATTGGAAGCTGGACACTTTAGTCGTTTTGGTGATGCTATGGGTAAATATATCCGTCTCATGACCCAAACGACTGGGAGTCCCAGTACCATATTGTACCAGCGTGGGAGAAATAATAGAGGCAGGTATTACTCTAACTACCAACGTGGTAGAGGCAACAGCCAGGGTAACTACAATGCCAACTATAATTCCAACAATTACCGGTCAAACAGAGGACAGCCCCATAACAGGGGACAGTCCCAACACCAATATAATAATAACGCTAGAAGAAACATACCTAGCAGAAATATTCGCGTATCCCACAATGAAACGGGAAACACGCAAAACCCTTTAGATACAGAAGAGTAAGCACAAAACATGTGCATGAAATTAATTTTAATCTCAATATATTTGTTTCATTTTTTAATGTCGAAACAAATAAAAAATTAACATTTTTAATCGACACTGGTGCAGATATTTCAATTCTCAAAGAAGATTCAGATGTTCTAAATGACATCGACACGAATCACAAAATTAACATTCAAGGCATTGGTAAAGGAGCAATAAAGTCCAAAGGCCTAGCATCCTTAGAGATTCAAACCTCTAAATACATAATCCCACACGACTTTCATGTTGTACAGTCTGATTTTTCAATACCAAGTGATGGTATAATTGGCATTGATTTCATCAAAAGATTCAACTGCCAAATCGACTGCAAAGCGTCTGAAGACTGGTTAATACTAAGACCAGATAATTTAAAATTTCCTATCTATGTTCCAATAACATACAATTCTGGTAACACCGCAATTTTCATACCAGCAAGATCCCAAGTAGTCCGACAAATTAATCTCACATTAAGTGAAGACGTTGTGTTGATTCCCAATCAGGAAATTCAACCGGGTATTTTCGTTGCAAATACATTGGCAACAAATGGAAATACAGTTGTCCGTTTGCTAAACGCAACCAATTCTGACAAAATAATAGAAATAAAAACTTTAAAGTCAGAACCATTTTCGAACTACGATGTAGTTCAAACGACTCCTAAAGCTAGGGAAAATATGGTAATGTCCCAGCTAACTAAAAATTTTCCGCTCCAATTTAAAGAACAATTAACCCAACTATGCACCAAATATAGTGATGTATTTGGACTTGAGACCGAATCAATCACAACAAATAATTTTTATAAACAAAAATTGAGATTAAAAGACGAAGAACCGGTATATATCAAAAACTACCGGAGCCCGCATAGTCAAAAGGAAGAAATCCAAAAGCAGGTTGGAAAACTAATAGTCAACAATATAGTTGAACCATCTGTGTCTGAATATAATAGCCCACTGCTTCTTGTTCCGAAAAATCATTACCTGGCTCGGAAGACAAGAAATGGCGATTAGTTATTGACTATCGTCAAATCAATAAAAAATTATTGGCCGACAAATTTCCTCTTCCTCGAATTGAGGACATACTAGACCAACTAGGCCGAGCTAAATACTTCTCATGTCTTGACTTAATGTCAGGCTTCCACCAAATCGAACTTGAAGAAAGTTCAAGAAATATAACGTCATTTTCAACAAGCAACGGCTCTTATCGCTTCACGCGATTACCATTTGGCCTAAAGATAGCGCCTAATTCATTTCAGAGAATGATGACTATCGCATTCTCGGGACTAGATCCGTCCCAAGCATTCCTTTATATGGATGATTTAATAGTTATTGGTTGTTCTGAAAAACACATGCTAAAAAATCTTAACGATGTCTTCAATACATGTCGGAAACACAACCTCAAATTACATCCAGAAAAATGTTCATTTTTTATGCGCGAAGTGACTTTTCTAGGTCATAAGTGCACAGATAAAGGAATTTTACCTGATGACACAAAATATAATGTCATTAAGAATTATCCAGTCCCACATGATGCGGACAGCGCTAGACGGTTCGTTGCATTTTGCAACTATTATAGACGTTTTATTAAAAATTTCGCCGACTATTCCCGGCACATAACTCGATTATGTAAAAAAAATGTTCCCTTTGAGTGGACAATTGAATGCCAAAATGCATTCCAATATCTTAAAGAAAATTTAATGCGGCCAACCATATTACAATATCCCGATTTTAACAAAGAATTTTGCATAATCACAGATGCAAGCAAACAAGCGTGTGGAGCGGTTTTAACCCAAAACCGAGATGGACTCCAACTTCCAATCGCTTATGCATCGCGTTCATTCACCAAAGGTGAAAGTAATAAGAGCACAACGGAACAAGAACTAGCAGCCATTCATTGGGCCATTACGCATTTTCGACCATATATTTATGGCAAGCATTTCACGATAAAAACAGACCACAGACCTTTAACATATTTATTTTCCATGGTAAATCCTAGCTCAAAATTGACTCGCATGCGGCTTGAACTGGAAGAATACGACTTCACAGTTGAGTATCTAAAGGGAAAAGACAATTTCGTGGCAGATGCCCTATCTCGGATCACAATAACCGAGTTAAAAGACATTCAAAATAAAGTCCTGAAAGTCACTACCAGGCACCAGTACAGACAAAATAAATCCTGCGCAGGAAAAGAAAAAGAGACTTTGCCAAGGCAAAGTACTAAAAATGCTTCTATGCCCAACGTTTACCAAGTTATAAATAATGACGAGGTACGAAAAGTAGTGGCCTTGCATATAACAAATAAACTGTGTTACTTGAAACACGGAAATAAAGTTATTGCAAGAATTGATATTGGCGACCTATATACTAATGAAAAACTTGACTTAGGTCAGTTCTTTCAAAGGCTTGAAAAGCAAGCCGGTATATTAAAAATAAGCCATATCAAAACGGCACCGTGGGAAAAGATCTTTGAATTTATTTCAATAGATACTTTTAAAGAAATGGGCAATGATAAATTGAAATCATTAAGAGTAGCGCTACTCAACCCGGTGACCATAATAAATAATGAAAAAGAAAAAGAAGCAATTTTGTCTGAAAACCATGATGATCCAATACAAGGTGGCCATAATGGCATAACAAAAACATTAATAAAAATAAAAAGACACTACTATTGGAAAAACATGACGCGTCAAATAAAAGAGTACATACGTAGTTGTCCAAAATGCCAAAATTCGAAAACGACTAAACATACAAAGACCCCATTAACTATAACAGAAACGCCTATGAGTGCCTTTGACAGAGTAATAGTGGATACTATAGGTCCACTACCAAAATCTGAAAATGGTAACGAATACGCAGTAACCCTGATCTGTGACCTTACAAAGTATTTGGTAGCCATCCCTGTTCAAAATAAGAACGCTAATACCATTGCGAAAGCAATATTTGAATTTTTTATATTAAAGTACGGTCCAATGAAGACGTTCATTTCGGACATGGGCACTGAATATAAAAACTCAATAATAAGCGATCTGTGCAAATATCTAAAAATAGACAACATAACGTCTACTGCACATCACCACCAAACCGTGGGAACAGTGGAAAGAAGTCATAGAACTTTTAATGAATACATCCGTTCATATATATCAGTCGATAAAACTGACTGGGATGTTTGGCTCCAATATTTTACATATTGTTTTAACACGACCCCCTCTATGGCACATGGTTATTGTCCATATGAGTTAGTTTTTGGCAAACAAAACAATTTGCCAAAACAATTTAACTCTATAAATAATATAAGTCCATTATATAATGTAGATGATTATGCTAGAGAAGCTAAGTTTAGATTAGAGCAAGCCTATAAAAGGGCAAGGCTTATGCTAGAAGAGCATAAGGTAAAAAATAAAGAATTATATGATAGAAAAATAAATGATTTTGAACTAGAAATAGGTGATAGGGTTCTTTTAAGAAACGAAACGGGCCATAAGTTAGAATCTAAGTATCTAGGCCCATATAAAGTAGAATCAATAGAAGATAGGGATAACATTTTAATTAGCGATAAAAGAAATAAAGCACAAAGAGTGCATAAGGATAGGTTGAAAATTTATAAATAAAAGGAAATTTTTATTATTTTGCTACAACCTAACACGTATACATTCAAAAAAAAATAATAAATAAGAGAAAGAAAATTATTTGCATATATACAAATTTTTATTTTTATATATATAAAAGAAAGGAACGAAAAAAAAAAAAAAAAAAAAAAAAAAAAAAAAAAAAATTTTTTGCTATATAAAAAAAAAAGCATACATGTAAGGAAAAAATTTAAATATTCATTGACTGACGTCAAAAATTATTTTACAATAACTTCATTAGATTACGTTATTTTTTAAAAAGGGGAGGTGTAGTGTATTCACATGATATAATTAAAATCATTCAGCACAGCTTGTAACACTCTGTTGCAAGCAATAAATAATTATAAATATATATTCATATATAAGAACAATTGTATGTATGTACGCAAACTTGCATGCATACATTTCGTTCTGTATATATGTGCTTACATAAATGAACTGTGCTGGCAAGCCAGCCTGAATATGCTGAGCTTGCATTTTGCTCACTCCAAGAATGAGTGACCAAACATGTGAGTACACTCTCTCTCTCTCTCTCAATATATATAAATATACATTTTGTAGCTGCCAATAAGCAGCATAAGCATTTGATACGTATATTAAGGGATTCGGAATAAAACCACAAAAGAGCACAGACGTGCCTTTTAAAACCTAAAACGATTACCTATTTATTGGGAAGTAAATACTTTATTTCAATACAATATCTGGGAGGCAATTTAGAATACAACTATCATCGTGTTCAAAAGTTTTAGGACTATAATTGTGGACATCTGTGCTTAAAATTTTTATTACTAAATTGTACCTCGTAAGCTACGCATGCTACAAACTTTGTATTTTATATTGCGTGTAGGGTGTGTTAGAATAATACAATATGTTCTGGGTGCAGCGAATTGGACCATCTGATAAGTTTTGCACATGTCAAACAGGCTGGATATCATTTCGAATTATTCAGGCTCAAGCTATATCACCTCTACTGCAGGTGTTTGCTAACCCAAATTCTTCAGACAGAACGCAAAAAACTCTTTTGTTCTCGTTAACGCGTGGAGAACTGCAAGATCCATTCATACATACATTAAACTTTTCGTTCGGTGAACGACAGCATGCAGCATTTTATGTTATTGGTGGAAGTATTACTATACTTGGTAAATGCAGTAAAAACGCTAAACGAGGTGGCGTCTTAAAAAGATACAAAGAGGATTGTCCATTTTATTATGCAGATGATTACAGAAAGCCTGATGAAATTATTCCTGAGCATATGAGCGAATATAGTACAATATATAATATATACATTGTTGCCCGAGAACGGGAAGAAGATCATATGCGTTTAAGGGAAAAGGAAGTTGATAATTTTGGCGATAGTACTGTACCAGACTAAAAAACAAAAAAAGTCCAATTGATTTTAAAAACGCTTTATTTGATGATGTTAAGGCTCTTTTGGTGGAATATGTTGTACTGCTTACTCCAACGTTTCGAATCAATCTTTGCACCCCTCTGGAGGGTTTTGTAGTTATATACTATCATCGTTGTGTTCTGAGGTGTATTCGAAGTGTAATCTCTTCTCCCCGCAAATTAATAAGTTCACCGTTCTGATCAAGCAGTTCTACTCTTAACCGCAAAATAAAAAACAAAAAAAGTGATAAAACATTCTTTTTTTTTATTTTCGTATATAAGTTTTGAAAAATATTTTGCTTGTGGAGACATTTCTAAATAAAAGAGCAGAAATCCTAAGTAAGCAAAGTTAGTTTAACTTGTAAACAGCACTGTTTGACACATACGTCACATACACACCCCCCCATCCTCCACTCAAGAAGAAAAAACTAAAAAACAATGGAAGGATCATTTGAATTTCAAGAACAGCAGCAGCAGAAGTAACAACAACTCTCCAAAAATCCCCGAAGGCCCAGACAACGAGTAGAAATACTCGAACAGCAGATTATGCAATCAAATGATGAACCAGCTCAGTACTTGGACCATCAACAACAACAACAACAACAACATGAGCTACAGCAAATGCAGCATCAAATGATGCAGCATTTCCAAGAAGAAGAGCAAATGCAGCACCAACGTCAAGTTGGTTTGAAATTGAGTGAGGAAAAACACAAGGCAATAAGGAAGTTTAATGAAGATATAAGTAAGCCGTCTTGGTATGGAGCAGGGAAGTCCCTACTTAACATCACAAACATGGTTTGTGATATGGAAATTCCGGTTAATAAGGCATGGCGAGCCGTCACAAAATATGGAGCGTCGATCGCTCTAGAACTGGAATCCTATATTCTGTATTTACCAGCTAGGTATAATACAGCGCTAACCGACGACATGCTCGACACACTCTCATCGGGTGGGTTTTGTGCCGTTAAACGTCAGGCTAATAAACAATTCCATATAAACTTTAATCCAAAAACAATGTAAAAAAAAAAAAAAATATAAAATAAATATAAATAAAAAAATTTGAAAATGTAAAAACACTCAGTTTTGATTAATGGTTGCTGGGGGTTTTTAGTTCATCTTCACATCTACTAGGCATTGGAGCTCTCTCTCTCTCTCTCTCTTGAAATGATGACTTCTGTTCATAATACAATCCAGCAATTTTTGATTGAATTCAAAGGAATCATCCTTCCAAAGGATGTTGATGTACTAACTGATATTCAACATTATTTGGAAGCCAGAAACTTTAATTTCAATGCCACTCAACAATATAGCAAACATTGTTCATATTGCGAATGTATCTATCAAGATGTCCCGGATACTTGCGCATGTCACTTCTTTGCTCAGCAAATAAATAAAGCAGAGGAAATTATGACTAAATACAGATTACTTAAATTAAGAATGTTGGGAAAACTTAAATAAAATATCTTATTTTTCGAAAACAAAAACAAATTTCTTTATTTAAAAATAAAAAACATACACACACATTGCTTTTGACCTTGATCTTGAGTTTCAATAATGTTCTTGACCTTGATCTTGAGTTTCAATACACAAAAGATGCCCCGGATACTTGCGCATGTCACTTCTTTGCTCAGCAAATAAATAAAGCAGAGGAAATTATGACTAAATACAGATTACTTAAATTAAGAATGTTGGGAAAACTTAAATTTGCTTCTTATCACACATAATTGGTTTTCTCCAAAATAATTTTTTTCCCACGCTATAATTTATTTCCCACGCTACCGCCGCAACAAGTCAACAAGTCCAGATAAGAGAATTTCACAACAATCTTGACCTTCAACTTGCTCATACAAGAGCGCGTGCTCTTGCAAATAGACGGAGCACCAGCGAAAGTTAAACCGCGCACTTGTGCTACCTGTATGTGTGTGTGTGTGTGTGTGTGTGTGTGTGTGATAAGAAGCAAGAGCACGCGCTCTTGTAGCACAAGTGCGCGGTTTAACTTTCGCTGGTGCTCCGTCTATTTGCTTTATATACGGCGTCCCGAGGGCTGAAAAATACCAACATATTGTGTCCTGAGCCAATCGAGCTGTGCCACATACCTGGACTCAAAAAATTGGTTCACTGTACGTGCCTCTGGGGCTTCAATCGCTTAGGGGTCTTTTCCATCGAGGAGTTTGCAGCGGCCACCGGGGGGAGTGCGGGTGCTTGCTGTCCACTTTCTCCCGCCTCTCTCCACTGCGAGTTGTCTGTGTGGGTGAGAAAATATCCTCTTTTCTACAGGCCGACCTGACCATTGGTGCGATCGTGCTTCTTCTTACGTTGGCCCTGAACAGCTGATCGCGTTACAGTGCTGGCAAGCAGAGTATATTTGTGGGTCCACCAACCCGCCAGGTGGCGCTCCTGGGCGTTCTCAAACTTTTGGCGGTCAAGTTGTATTCAAATTTGAATTTATTCTGTTTTTTGCGAAATGGAAAAAGTTACTGCATCCACGGATCGCCAGTACCGAAGGGACGGGTTGGACTTAAACGAGGAGACAATCTTTGGTAAGCGACCAAAATTGAGGGAGTCACCACAGCCAAACAGCCTTGCTTTAACTGCTGCAGTTGTACCAACTCCCGGCAGCCCCGAAGCAGCTGTAGCGGTTGTACCCAGCCCACCATTGACGTCTCTTGGACGAACTTGGAATGCTTTTATTCCAACTGGAAAGCAATTTCTCTAAAAAGGAGGATGGAAGACCAAAGGTTCGTCACATTAATCAGAGTACAATGAATGCCATCGCACGCATGAGGCAAATGCAGGAAATGCTGTGTCTCAAGGCTCTTGCAGGTGAACTGACGCATAAACCGTCCATGGGTGTAGCGGCCACCCAGACCACGCCGGAGACAAAAACTAGTCAAAAGAAGGGATCCGTAAAGGATTCAACTAAGAGATCAAGAGAGGAAACAGCTGTTCAACGCAACACACCTCCGAAGAAAACCCGAAACAGTGCCCATCCAAAGCGCTCCTACGCAGACCAGCTTAAGGAGCATCTGCAACTATTGAGCGTTCGTGGTATCAGCGAGGCAGAGAGGAGTCCTCCACCGCCAGTTGCACAGCCAGCGTCGGTCGACAATAGCACTGACTGGCAGCAAGTAGCCAATAAGCGCAAAGCCAAATCCGCAGAAAGGCGTACCAGGCCAGATGTCATCATCATCAAACCTGATGAAGGTGTCACATACCCCCACTTGCTACGGTTGGTCACGAGAAGGGAGGATGGACTCCTAAACGGTGTCAAGGATTGCGTTAGACGAGCTAGGAAAACCGCAAGAGGTGAACTGCTTTTGGAACTAAACAAGGAATGCAGTACGCAAAAGCTGCAAGAGGAGCTGAGCCAGGTACTGGGCCCAACTACTTCTGTTAGAACAGTCAGCGATATGGCATTCGTCGAGCTTCGCGACCTGGACTGCTTGGCAACTACAGATGATGTTGTTGCAGCTATTTCCCACAAATTGGCACGCAATTCAAATTTGGTATCGGCAAAGGCGATGAGATCCTCCTATGGAGATACTCAAACTGCGATCGTGGCCTTGCCACAGGATGATGCAACGGAGTTGATTAAACTCAATTCCATCCGTGTGGGATGGTCCAGCTGCCGCATACGGGCGAGGGTTGCACAGAAAAGATGCTATAGATGTCTAAATTTTGGCCACACTGCCTCCAACTGCAATGGCACCACAGACCGGTCTAATTGCTGCATTAAGTGTGGTAAGCCTGGCCATAAAATAGCTACCTGCGAGAATGAGCCAAATTGTTTCAACTGTGTTGCAGACAACCGAGCGGAGACATGTCACCTAGCAGGCAGCAAAAGTTGTCCCATAGCTAATGCTCGAGTCTCATCAACAGTTCGAAAATGAAGTTAATGCAACTTAATCTAAATCACTGAGCAGCGGCCTACGATCTGCTGAAACAAACGGTAAGAGACCTCAATGTAGATATAGCCATCCTTAGCGAGCCCTATAAAACCGGAGCAGGTAATACTTGGGCAGTCGACAGCACGGGAAAGGCCGCAATATGGGCCTGCGGGCAAAATGTTCCAGCCATGCAAGTTGTTTATTCTGGGCAAGGCTTCGTCAGAGCTAAATTTGGTGACGTGTGGTTGATTAGCTGCTATGCTGCTCCTAGTCTTCGAATTAGCGAATTCGAAAAATTGGTGGACGGTATCGCTGCTGATGCTAGAGGAAATCATAAGATATTGATTGCTGGCGACTTTAATGCCTGGTCGGTGGAATGGGGCAGCAAATCCACTAACGCCAGGGGTCGAATACTCTTAGAAGCATTGGCCTCACTCGATCTGGTTATTCTCAACAAAGGAGAGGAACACACATTCAATCGTGCGGGATACGGCTCTGTCATCGATGTAACATTCGCTAGCAGCAACTTATCCCAGCACGCGACTTGGTATCTTTGCAGTCATTACACCGGAAGCGAGCACCACGCCATATTATGTACCATAGGCAGACGGGTTACCCATAGCGAGCAAGAGCAGAGTGACAACAAGGGAAGGTATAGGATTGAAACGTTCAATCCAAATATATTTGCTGCGACTTTGGAAATTCCAGAATTAACAGGTAATGCAGCTTGTAGCTCACAATTGCTAATGCAAGCAGTAACACATGCATGCGACTCTAGCATGTCCATTCGAAGAGGTCACAGCAGGCACCGTGCTCCAGTCTACTGGTGGAACGAAAGCATCGCCGATGCCAGGAGGGAGTGCTTAAAAGCGAGACGCTGCTACCAGAGGGCTAGAGGCAGGCCCAACTTCCAGCACTTACAACAGCAATATGCGGTTAAACGTTGCGAACTTAAAAAACAAATTATCGCCAGTAAGCGCAAGGCCTTTCTGGATCTTTGTGATTCAGCAGACAATGACATTTGGGGACTGGCCTATAAAGTGGCACTTAAAAAATTTAGAGCAGCGAAGCCAGCTGTTCCGGATGAGGGCCGTTTGCAACACATTGTTGAAACACTCTTTCCTTGCACCTCCGTTGTGGAACCGATAATAGAACCTAGGCTGGTCATAGTTGAGCGCCCAGTTAGTACAGACGAAATCGTTATTGCAGCTTCTCGAATCCAGGTTAATAAGTCCCCCGGCCCAGATGCTATCCCGAACATAGCTTTGAAGTTAGCGATGCTACTTCAACCGGAGAAATTCGCCGAAGTGTTCAACAAATGTTTGGAGGAATGCTTCTTCCCAGACCAATGGAAAGTGCAGAACCTGGTACTGATTCCTAAGCCCAACAAACCACCAAATGATCCATCAGCATACAGACCTATCTGTCTACTCGACACAGTGGCAAAAATTCTGGAAAAGGTCATTAGTGTCAGGATTGAGGAAGCTCTTACTGCAAATGGAGACCTTTCTCCCAGACAATATGGGTTCAGGAAATTCAAATCAACAGTCGACGCACTCTCAACAGTTATCGACACTGCTGCCAATGCCATAGAAGCCCAGCGCTGGAAGGGTGGACAAAAAAAATACTGCTTAGTTACCACGCTGGATGTTAAAAACGCCTTTAATACAGCAATTTGGAACTGCATTATTCAGGCTCTTTTCAACTTTAAAGTCCCGGATTATCTTATACGGATTACCGAAGATTACTTCCGGAATCGCGTTCTACGGTATGGCACATCTTCAGGTACGAAAACATACACTGTGCGTGGTGGCGTCCCCCAGGGTTCCGTCTTGGGACCGCTACTTTGGAATGTCATGTATGACGGCATACTTCGACTGCAGCTGCCCGAGGAGTCCTCCATTATAGGCTTTGCAGACGACGTGGCTTTGGTCGTTGTGGCCAAACACATACATGAGGCGGAGCAGAAAACGGCCATTGCTGTTGGTATGGTGAAACGCTGGCTGGCCACTGCAGGTCTCCAGTTGGCCGATGAAAAAACTGAGACTGTTCTAATAAGCAGCAGAAAGTTGGTAGAAACGGCAAAAATCAATCTTGAATCCTGTGTCATCGAATCTACAAGGTCAATTAAGTACCTGGGTGTCTGGCTAGACACACGGCTATGGTTTAAGGAGCACTTAAGCTTCGTGAGCCAGAGGGCATCACAACTGACGAGATCATTGAGCAGAATTTTGCTCAACACCAGAGGGCCTAAACAGAATCGCCGTTTGCTGCTTATGAATGTCATAAAATCAACGATTCTATATGCTGCTCCAATTTGGGCAGATGCATTGGAGTGCAAATCCTACAGGATCGGACTGGAAACGGTGTACCGCCTCGGAGCTCTTCGGGTCTGCTGCGGCTTCCGCACCATTTCAGCAGAGGCAGCTCTTGTGATTTCGGGCATGATCCCTATTGACTTGCTTGCCCGGGAGGCACAGGGAAGATACAGACAAAGGCGTACTGCTGGCCTAAGCCCACAGGACATCCAATACCTCAAAGCCCGGACCAGGGTTACTTGCATTGAGGAATGGCAGAGACGCTGGTGCGCAGCAAGCAATGGAAGTTGGACCCGGCAGCTCATTCCCAACATTGAATTTTGGCTTAAACGGAAATTTGGCGAGGTCACATTCGAACTCACGCAACTGCTAAGTGGCCATGGCTGTTTTCGCAGCTATTTGTTTAAATTTGGGCACGACGTCAGCCCAAATTGCCCGAGTTGCCAGTATGGCACGATCGAGACCCCGGAGCACATCCTATTTGTGTGCCCAAGGTTCATGGTTGAACGGCGTGCGATGGAGGAGGCGTGTGGCAAATCCTTGGACACTAGCAACTTAGTGCCCAGTATGATAGAGAGGCGCGAAAACTGGTCAGCAGTGTGCAACTTCGCGGCGCAGGTGATGTCCAGGCTACGGCGGTTGGAAAGGGAGCGTAACTCTAGAGGGCCGTAGACGGCCTGCCAGCATTCTGCGATGCAATACTTCCCAGTAGTCCCGCAGGATTGTTTTCTCTGGCAAATCTCTTCTTCCTTTTCTTTTTTTCTTTAATTATTGTTAATTGTTATTGTTTTTAAACTTATTTACCTGTTTTCATTTCTGTACAAGCGAATAAAAAAAAAAAAAAAAAAACACACACACACACACATAGAGAATTCCACAACAAGCTTGACCTTCAACTTTGCTTAGCATTATGACGAATTTCGCCAGACGCCCCACGCCCCACGCCCCACGCCCCACGCCCCACGACCCACGTCCCACGTCCCTCGTCCACGTTCACGACATCATTATCACTAACCACTTCCGCTCCACGGTCCTCATCCACGTTCACGACATCCTTATCACTAACCACTTCCGCATCATGACGTCAACACACCCCTTATCAACCACTGTGACGTCACTTCCTGGTCCAGAACATACATTTTCTATCTACTCACGTAAGCTCTCAGATCTAATAGACTTCGCAGTCACCAGGGGAATTACGCGCAACTTAATAAGGGCAGAGTCACTAGCAGAATTGTCATCAGACCACTCGCCAGTAATTTTCACTGTATTAACATATCCTCAAGTAACAGAGCACCCACTCGGACTAACAAATTATAAAACAAACTGGCTCAGATTTAAGAAATTAGAGTCGATGCTCATTGAAGCAGCTGATATCTCCACCCCAAACATTGGCCACACCCTGGAAAAACACAAGTCTAACAACCGACTAATTGAACTTCTTGTAACTGAGAAAAGACGACTCAGGCGAGAATGGCAAATGTCTCGATCACCGGCAGCAAAATATCGCCTAAAGGCAGCTTCCCGAACCTTAGCAAAAGCGCTTAGACAAGAAGAAGCAATAGCACAGCGGCAATACATCGAGAAGCTTTCCCCCACCAGCACCAAATATCCGCTGTGGAAAGCTCACCATAACTGCCCCAACCAAAATAATTTCAGCTATACGATGCCCAACTGGCAAGTGGGCCCGTTCAGACGAAGAAAGAGCACTTACCTTTGCAGCTCATCTAAAAACGGTTTTTCTGCCAAACCCGTCAACAAACTCATTCCAGCTTCCCCCTCTAAGCATCCCAGTGGAAAACGAGCCACCGAAATTCCAAGCGGAGGAAATTTCTGCAATTATCAAAAACTATCTTAACCCAAGGAAGTCGCCCGGCCATGACAAAATAACCCCGAAAATGATCCGAGAACTCCCGATCTGTGCCGTGCGATACATCTGCAAACTTTTCAACGCGATAGTAAAAACTGGTCACTTTCCCATAAGTTGGAAAAAATCAGTAATCATAATGATCCCAAAACCCGGAAAAGACAAAACACAGCCATCATCGTACAGACCCATCAGTTTATTGAAAAGTCTTTCAAAACTATTTGAAAAGGTCCTACAACTCCGTATAAATACAATCCTGGTAAACCAAAATATAATCCCACATCATCAGTTTGGCTTTCGTGAAAAGCATGGCACAATTGAGCAAGTCAACTGTATCACCTCAGAGATCCGTACAGCATTCGAGCAAAAAGAATATTGTACAGCAATTTTTCTCGACGTCGCCCAAGCCTTTGACCGAGTTTGGCTTGACGGCCTAATATACAAAATAAAAGCGTCGCTTCCACAATATACACACAGGCTAATGGAATCTTATCTATCCAACAGAAAATTCGCTGTACGATGTAATAGCTTCACCTCTAATGACTTCGAATCAAAAGCAGGTGTACCTCAAGGCAGCATGTTGGGTCCAACACTATATATTTTGTACACAGCGGATATACCAACAAATCGTACACTCACCACATCTACTTTCGCCGATGACACGGCTATCCTTAGCCGCTCCAAATGTCCGATCAAAGCTGCTGAACAACTGGCAACCCACTTAAAGGAAATTGAAAATTGGCTAGCAGATTGGCGCATCCGTGTAAATGAACAGAAATGTAAGCACGTTAGGTTTACCCTCAATAGAAGAAACTGCCCATCATTGATTCTCAACAACGTGCTAGTGCCTCAATCCGACGACGTTGTATATCTTGGAGTTCACCTCGACAGAAGATTAACTTGGCGTAAGCATATCGAAGCCAAGAAAAAGCAACTAAAGCTCAAAGCAATTGGTCAACATTGGCTTATCAACGCTCGATCTCCCCTATGCTTGGAATTCAAAGTTCTCCTCTACAACTCTGTGTTAAAACCCATCTGGACGTACGGCTCTGCACAGTGGGGAAACGCAAGCAAGAGCAACATCGAAACCATACAAAGGGTTCAATCCAAGATTCTCAGAACTATCACGGGAGCACCTTGGTATATCAGAAACGAAAACTTACAGAAAGACCTACATATTCCTAGTGTACTAACCAAAATAAAGGTACAACAGCTAAAGTACACCGCTAAACTGCAGGCCCATCCGAATACCCTCGCCAAATCATTAACCCGAGCATGCGATAGAACTCGTCTCCAACGAAACGACCTTCCAACCCTCTAGCAAATAATCAGGGCCACAGATTAATGAAGCATCCTTCTGATGCTAGGTTACGTATTAGATTAAGATAAAACTAGGAAATTGTTGTTAGTCTTATACACTATATAAGAGATCCAACAAATAAATAAACGCAAAAAAAAAAAAAAGAAAAAATGCTGTACTTTCCAAAAAATTTTGTGAATATTTAACTTGTGATTCTCTATATAAATTCTGTTAATAAAAAATGTAAACATAACATAACACTAACTTACTAATGATAACTAAACACAATGTAAAATATATGTAAAAATACAGAGCTGAAGGCCTGAGTAGCCATTGCTCATAAATTTAAGCTAGCTTATAATTTACAATTATATTGATAGTAATAAATAAATAAATAAATAAAAAAACTAGAAGGATGGGCTAACTTCGGCCGTGCCGAAGTTCGTATACCCTTGCAAACTGTTATTTAACAATTACACATTTATAATGTGACAAAATCATTAGAAAGCATATGAAACAAGTCAAGCATACATTAAATGTTCGTAGCTTGAGAAAAAAAGTAATTCGACAAAAAAAATTTTTTTGGCCCGATTGTTCCTATGGGAGCTATAGCATATAGATGACCGATTTTGCTGAAACTTAGCATAGACATTTCTATATATACTAAACTTCCAAAAACCAAGTTTCGTGACAATCACTTTCAAAACACCCAAGTTATTGCTCTGAGACTATATTCTCGACCGATCGTTCCTATGGGAGCTATATGATATAGTCAACCGATTCTAATTAAACTTGGTGGATATGTTAGAAAGTATACCAAAACTCTTAAACAACAAATTTTGTATTATTTGATTGAAAACCAACAGAGTTATGAAGGCTTAACTCTATTCTCGACCGATCGTTCCTATGGGAGCTATATGATATAGTCATCCGATCGGGATGATTCTGAGATATACAATGCCTGCAGCAAAAAGAAGACTGGGTGCAAAATTTCAGCTCTGTAGCTTTAAGGGTTTCGGAGGAGAAGCTGTTGATCCAGACAGACAGACGGACAGACGGACAGACGGACATGGCTATATCAACTCAGCTCGTCGTGCTGATCAAGAATATATATACTTTATATAGTCGGAGATGCTTCCTTCTATGCGTTGCAAACTTCTGACCAAAATTAATATACCCTTTTTGCAAGGGTATAAAAATTAACTTGTGATTGTCATTTCCAACTTTTTGTGTGTCAACATTTCCCATATTTCTACTTAAAAGCAAGACTAATTCATGCTTGCAATTAAGTATGAGTTTATCATAGTCTTCAGCGAAGCCCAATAGCATTTTTAGTGGTACGATAAAATTGAATCGACCCTTATTATTGATTTTTGCTATTGGATAGGTGCTCTGATTGAACCATCCAGCATTTTGTCGCATAACACTCTCATCCTTATTTAATGAGACATAGTTTTTTATTGTTGTAGTCATTCCTACATAAAGAGTGCGATCGATTTCAACTCCGTTGAGCTCATATCGTATTTCATCATACAAATACGCCATACAATTATTTTTTAGTATTCCTGCTGAAGTTAACTTATAATCAGCTAGAGAGATTGTTCCCTCTATATAAAGGAGACTTTCGTGGGGGTATACATATAAATCTTGGTTTTGTATACAAATTCGAATTTCATCATTAGGATTATAAGAAGTATGCTGTTGTGGTTGATAAGTGTGATATTCTTCCCTAACTATGCTATTATCTTCGTAGGCTCTCTCACGAACATTTAAGATATTGCTCTCTATGCTATTACTATCCATTTTTATTTTTTTTATTTTTTCTTAATCTCAAAGTTAAGTATCTCGAAGTTTAAGTCCAATTGATTTTAAAAACGCTTTATTTGATGATGTTAAGGCTCTTTTGGTGGAATATGTTGTACTGCTCACTCCAACGTTTCGAATCAATCTGTTCGCACCCCTCTGGAGGGTTTTGTAGTTATATACTATCATCGTTGTGGTCTGAGGTGTATTCGAAGTGTAATCTCTTCTCCCCGCAAATTAATAAGTTCACCGTTCTGATCAAGCAGTTCTACTCTTAGCTCTCGTATCTCTCGAGTGTTTACGGGTAAATAAATAAGATTATGTGGAGCTTCATCTATTTTATAGCCTGGTGGAGAGTTGAGCGCAAACTCATGTAGTGTATGCGATTTGTTGTTGTTTATATAAGATCCTGTTACAATATTGCATTCTAAACGAACAGCATTCACCTTACAAATATTCAATAACATATTCGATGTATGTTTCACATCAGCTTCTAGCACTCTCTTTCCATATCTAAGTATGCTACCAATTGAGCGTTCTTTATTGAAATATATTGGTAGATTGCTGTGAATATCTACTTGCATTGTATTGTTATTACCTTCAATGTCTAACCGTGCATTCGAATTCAGAATATTTCTATCATGCAGTTCAACTTCAATAAATTCAATTATATCATCGAGTTCATAGGAACCTATTGGTATTTCAATAACATTGTTAGCAATGTGAAATAAATTATTTGTTTCATTAACGTTTGCGATTGAAATTTAAAAATGAATATCAATTAACGAGCACTCATATTGTTCATTTAATTCTAATGGTGGGAAAAAAACAGTTGATAAGACTGAAGTTTTTCCACTTAAAGTTATTGTTGTAGACATTTCAGTGGTTGATTGATTACTAAATACAGCTGTACTCGTTTACACTAAATTTATGCTTGTGTCAAATGGTGATAAATGTATCGAATCCTAGTCTATATCGTCCATTGTCTAGTTCAGCATCTTTGTTTACAGTGAGAAATCCATATTTTTCCTTCCAACACAATCGACATATTTTCATGAAAGTATTAAAGGTCATATCAACACCAACATGATCTGAATAAATATGCTTCATATTCATTTCATCTTGCTTGAACACTATTATTAAGTTTGCATTATCACGCACAAGATGTTTGGGGATACGGGTGTAAGTTTGACATAACTAAAATGAATCAATATTATTATGTCGCCCCATGCAAAAGTATGCACGTATATTATTTTGTTTTTCACAAGCAACATCATCGAATATCATTATCGAATTTTCTTTCGCTTTATTAGGAGGTATGACAGATTCGTTTTCTGAAAACGTGTAATAGCCCATACCCTTTATTGGAGTAATTAACTTTTTTAAATATTCATATTTCGGTTGACCCAACGATTTTGAGTATAGATAAATGTTTTTAAATTTCAAGCCATTTGGACTTTCAAACAAGCTGAGTACTAGATTTGTTTTACCACAATTACTCGGACCAACAATTAGTGCTCTAATTGAATTAGGAAGTAAAACACTATGTCTAATCAAGTTTTTAGCATTTGATGGTGAATCAAAATTTCTAATCTCGATATTGGTTTTTTGTTTTTTAAGTTGCATATTTAAGGGCTTCCTTTCACCTCTACTTCTGCATTTAGTAATGTAAGATCATAGACTGAGTTTCGAATAAAAATGCCTCTACAATTTTATAATAAAAACAGTTGTAAACTGAAAGCCTATCCTTACGGAGGTGGCACTGGAGGTGTAATTAATAAACTTATTAATAGTCTACCCATTGAATTACATTTACCGGGATATCAATTCTGTGGCCCTGGAACTAAACTAAAAAAACGGTTAGAGCGTGGAGATAAGGGAATCAATCTATTGGATGCTGCTTGCAGAGAACACGATATTGCTTACTCACAAAACAAAGACCTTGAGAAGCGGCACATTGCTGACGCGCAGTTAGCTGAGAGAGCGTGGGAGCGAGTAAAGGCTGCTGATAGCGGTGTGGGAGAAAAGTCTGCTGCTTGGCTCGTAACAAACTTAATGAAAGCGAAGAAATCTTTTGGAATGGGTCTTAAAGATAAAAAAAGGGGTAGATGTAAAAAGCGTAATACTTCAACTTGCACAAAAAGAAAGAAAAAATTTATGGATTTTGTTCAAGGTGCTTCTAAGGAATTAAGAAATAAAAAACCACTAGACATTGATAAGGCAATTCAAATAGCGCGTAAAGCTATCAGTAAAAAAATTAGTAAAAAGAATAAAAACCCTATAGCAATCCCCCGCGTTATTGCTGTACCCAAAATTGGCGGTTTTCTTCCATTAATCCCCATTTTAGCTGCACTTAGCGCGGTTGGCGGCCTTGCAGGAGGTGGCGCAGCCATAGCAAAAACGGTGAATTCTGCTAAGAATGCTGCTGCGCAGCATGAAGAGAACAAGCGTCATAATCAAAAGATGGAAGCTATTGCTTTAGGAAAGGGCTATTTCCTTCGCCCATATCGCAGTGGTTATGGTTTAACTAACATCACAACACATTCAAAAAACTTTTAAGGCAACTACCTAATAAACCTCTCTCAAATTTTGATATTTTGGAATTTGGACAAAAATACATTAAAAACTTTAGAGATGTATTTATGAGAGATAGCCTCCCTCCCCGCAAAGATCTATGGAGAAATGAATTTAGATTCATCGAGGGGTGGAGGTACGCATTGGGTAGGTTATTCAAAAAATGCTGAATCAGTAAAATATTTCGATAGTTTTGGTAATTTGCAGCCACCCATAGAAGTCATACAATATCTGGGAGGCAATTTAGAATTCAGGACTATAATTGTGGACATCTGTGCTTAAAATTTTTATTACTAAATTGTACCTCGTAAGCTACGCATGCTACAAACTTTGTATTTTATATTGTGTGTAGGGTGTGTTAGAATAATACAATATGTTCTGGGTGCAGCGAATTGGACCATCTGATAAGTTTTGCACATGTCAAACAGGCTGGATATTATTTCGAATTATTCAGGCTCAAGCTATATCACCTCTACTGCAGGTGTTTGCTAATCCAAATTCTTCAGACAACACGCAAAAAACTCTTTTGTTCTCTTTAAGGCGTGGAGAACTGCAAGATCCATTTATACATACATTAAATTTTGTATTCGATGAAGGAAAGCATGCAGCATTTTATGTTATTGGAGGGAGTATTACTATAGTTGGTAAATGCAGTAAAAACGCTAAACGAGGTGGAGACTTAAAAAGATACAAAGACGATTGTCCATTTTTTTATGAGGATGATTACAGAAAGCCTGATGAAATTATTCCTGAGCATATGAGCGAATATAGTACAATATATAAAGTTGATAGTGATAGCATTCTTTTGCGGGAATTCATTGTTGCCCGCGAACGGGAAGAAGACCATATGCGTTTAATGGAAAAGGAAGTTGATAATTTTGGCGATAGTACTGTACCAGACTAAAACAAACCGCAAAATAAAAAACAAATAAGTGATAAAACATTCTTTTTTATGCTCTCTTCTAAAAACCGGCCAAGGGGAACGCAACAAAGTGGTATAAGAGCTGCAGTAGAGTGACCGTGCTTACTCCTCCTGCTACAACTCGGCCGTCCTGACTGTAAGATCCCCTGATCCTTACGTGACTAATTTAACTCTTAAGACTAACAATACAGTTTTAACAATATAGTCTTATGAATACAGTTTTATCAATACAGTTTGCTTCTTTTCACTTAATCTAATTTTCACAAACATTTTCTTGTTGTTCATTACAAATTAACTTCTTAGTTTTTTTTTTAATATGCTTTTCATTCACTTTTTACCCAGCCAAAACCTTAAATTCTGACCACTCCAAACGCTCTGATACGGGTTGCGTGCCATCTGAAAGCCTTCCACATCCTTGATCAAAAATCGGTCATTTTTGAGGTCTTTATCTATTACATAGGGCCCTTTGTGCTTTGGGATTAACTTCCTTGACGCTCCTGGGGTGCAATCAAAATTCTTCACCATGACATTATCTCCTGCTGAATACCCTGAAGATGCTTTTCTTGTCTTATTGTACTGTTGTTCATTATACTTTTGGACACTTTCTTGATGCTTTACTCCTTGTATTCTAATTTCCTTCAGCTCCCTTGGTTCTGTTTCACCCTCTAGCTGTTGTATTGCCTCCCTTAGTTCGTCTATAACTTTACCTCTCTGCTCAATTCCAAAGAGCATTTTGCTTGGTATCTGTTTTATGCTCCTATGTACAGTGTTGTTCAAAGAATACTCAATGTTTTCTATGACTTTGTCCCAATGAAGCCCCTTTTCGGGTTCAGAAAGCTTGGCTAACATGGGGCCAAGGCTACGATTTACCCTCTCAACCTGCCCATTTGCCTGTGGAGACCCAGTGGCAATCTTTATATGCTTTACATTATTAGCATTTATAAACTCCTGGAATTCTACCGAAGTAAAACAACTTCCTCTGTCCGAAATTATTTTTACTCCTGCCTGAGACTATTGGACCACAGTGGTTAATATGAATGATCTCGAAGGGTCGTGCTCCTTTTGGTATGCTGTGTAACATGCCTTCACTTTTCCCAGACTGAGGCGAATAGGCCACGCATTTCAAACAGTTGTTTATGTGTCTCATAACCTTCTCCTTAAGATTCGGAAACCAATAAGTTTTTAAAATAGCATCCACTGCCTTGTCACCTAATTCATTGTGGTATTTATACAAGATCGAGTCCTCCATTTCTTCCGGTACGTAAAATAATATTCTACTATCATTACTTTTCCTATAAACTATTCCGTTTCTCATTTCAAACAACTTGTCTTCCGCAGTTTCTAGTCTTATCTTTATATCTTTTATTTTTGGATCCCTATGTTGGCATATGACCAAATTGTCTTCAAAGCTATTTGTCTCCACGACAAGTATATTGGTACTTCTGCTTAACGGATCCAAATGCTGCATTTGTTTTCCTGACCTGTGTACTACTTCATAGTCAAACTCCTGTAGTTCAAGAGCCCACCTGGCAATCCTAGGGTTTAGTTCTATTCGATTTAGAGTAAGTGTTAAAGAGTTACAATCTGTCACCACCTTAAAGTGTCTGCCTTGCAAATATACTCTGAATCTTCGTACTGCTTATACAATAGCCAGGGTTTCCAATTCAAAACTATGGTATTTTGACTCAACATCAGTTGTACGCTTCGAGAAGTAGAAGACAGGATGCAGTTTTTTATCCTCTTTTTTTTGTATCAGCACAGCTCCGAAGCCTAACGCGCTAGTATCGCAGTGTAACTCTACCTGGTCCTTGTGGTTATAAATGGCCAACACTGGCGCCTGTAATAGCTTATTCTTAATCAAGGAGAAACAAGCTAACTCTTCTTCCCTGAAAACGAATTCCTTATCTTTTTTAAGCAAGTCGTACAGAGGCTTCGCAATTGTGGAGAAGTTTTTTATAAAACGACGGAAATAAGAGCATAGCCCCAAAAAGCTTCTCACCGCATGAATTTTTGTTGGAATCGGAAATTGTTTTATCGCCTCTAAACCCTTATCATCTGCTTTAATACCTTTTTCTGATATGCAAAATCCCAAATATTTGATCTTAGATTGCAAAAATTCGCATTTATCCACCCGTAACTATAGTTTGTTTTCAACGATTCTTCGAAACACTTCTTCCAAAATTTCAATATGCTCTGCAGCAGTTTTACTGGCGATCATAATGTCATCCTGATAAACTATGACCTTATTGTCCCTTATCATATCCGTAAATAATCTGTTCACAAATCTCTGAAATACTGATGAAGCGTTCTTAAGACCCATCGGCATCCTTAGAAATTCAAACTGCCCTAAGGGCGTGACAAATGAGGTGTAACGAACTGATTCTTCTTCCATAAACACATGAAAATAACCATCTTTCAAATCTAATTTTGAAAAAAAGTTCCTATCTACAAGCTTGTCCAACAAATCGTCTATTAATGGTATCGGATAGTTGTCCCTAATTAATACCTTGTTTAATCTTCTAAAATCAAAACACAATCTAATTTCACCAGATTTCTTGGGCACTAACACTATGGGTGAGGCATACTCTGATTCACTTGGACGAATAATCTTTTTCTCTAAATATTCATCAAGCAACACTTGTAACTTTTCTTTTTCGGAATATCACAGCCTTCTGGGTGTACAGCTAAATGGTTTTGAATTATCCAAGTTCAATTTCATCTCACATTTCACCTTTGGTATATCTGGTCTTTGTACTTTCAAATAAGCCATTTCGAATAACAGTGCAAAATGTTTTCGAAGTTTGTAGTCAATCTTCTCATCTATTTTATATTCAACCTCCCCAACGTTTGTGCAGTTGATATTTAAAAGCTCTCGTTCTACTTCAGCCAACGGTTCTACTTCTTTGTTTACAATTTCTTGAAATGCTTGTCTAAGAATTATATCCCTTTCTATGTCTGCATTATTATCTTCCGTTTTGCTAACAATTTCGCTCTGCTCTAAACTTGTGTTACTTTCCATTTTTTCATCTTTAGTTTCACTATCAATTTCATCAGCAATTCGGAAACAATTTCCTTTAAGTCTAGTCCTCCTGAAATTTTCTACGCCCCTCTGTAATGACAAAGCCTCATTGCCCGACCTCAAATCAAGTTGCTTTTCGCTTACCACTTTTTCGACGCCAACCATAGTCAGGGCGCTTAAATCTAGAGTAATATTGCATGCTCTCAAAAAATCTCTCCCTACGATAACACCATGGCTCGTAGACTCATTTTCAACAACAATTAAATCAAAGAATACTTTTATTGACTTTTTTAACACATAACATAATATCTTTCCATAAGTTTTTAACGGGCTTTTATTGAAGCCATGATAATTGTGTTCAACTGAAATTAAATTAACTCCCTTTGGTACATGTATTTTCTTTACAAAGGAAATAGGACTACCTGAGTCTATGAGGCATGCTGCAATTATAGGGGTATCGGTAAAATTATTAAAATAAATTACAAAATCTCTTACATATTCATTTCCAACATTCCCATCTGCTAACTTGGCTCTGTTGAGTGGGCATTTTGCCACCCAATGGTCCACCGACCCGCATCCGTAGCAAGTTCCCGGCTTGCTTTCATGCTTCTCGCAGTCCTTGCGCATGTGCCCCTTCGAGTTGCAATTAAAGCACGGTTACCACTGTTACTTTTGTACCCAATTTGGCTGCATCCTTCACAGGTAACTCCATGCCTGAGAAAGCACGCCGTAGGTCGGCAACGCATCTAAATCGCTGGATCCGCGCTTGAACACGCAGACTCTCCACTGGAATTCCCTCAATGGCATATAGCCTCAGACAACCTGACCTTGTCATCTATATAGTTGACGAATTTTTCAGAGCTTTGCCAACGTCGGGCATCAAAAAGACGCCTTGCCTCAGCCTTAGATATAGAAGTCCCAAAAGACTCGATCAGCTGTTCACAAATGTCATTTGTGGATCCCATAATCCGCGAAGTATTGGCGTGTAGCCACTCATGGGATTTTCCTTTGAGCTTGCACACCAAGAGCATATGCATGCGTTCTCCTTTAATATTGTAAACTTCGCTCATGTTTACCAATTGTGTAATCCATCTCTTAGCGCACGTGGTTCCATCAAATTCGGATAAAGATTCCTTAGCAAGTTGAAAAATTGTGCCATATGATACATCTCCTTTGTTTACATCTGTTATCGATAAATTTGCGGCAGAATTATCCAACACCAGGTCTTCCCGATGATTTGCTAACACTGCGCTCGACTCACGGTTCACTGGTTCGTCTGACTGGTTCTGCTGGAAGGCTGAATCCACCGCAGCTGTTGTGCCAATTTCTCCACGTTGATTCTCTTCGGTTGAGACTTGATCATGCATGTTCTGGTCGAGTTGCATACGTATTGGCTGACTTTGAGTCGCCAACATTTCGTTCAGCTGTGGACGAAGCAATTCGCACAATTGCTTTAGCAACGCGTTTGTGTTGCCATCTCCCTCTAAACCATGGGCCAGTTCTGCGAACTGGACGTTAACTCCCTCAGCAACATTTCCTTGTGGCTGGACACTTTCCTGGTCCGCATCTGGTGCTGAGTCTTGACCAAAATTTACTGAGCAGGCTCCTCGACGTTCTGGAGGAATCTCGTTCAGGCGCGCCACAAGTTCAGCTTTAGATCCAGTGGTTGGCAGATTTAAAAGTTGCAACCAACTTTTCAAGGTTGGTAAATTGTGACTCTCAATATTTATGTCCATTGCGATAAGGTTCACCACTTCTAAGATTGTGGGAGAAATAAAGAAATAGACTCCACGATTATCTTTTGCAAATTGATCTCACTTTATTTATCGCTTGTGCTTGGTTTCGAGACTTCGCAACGACTGACTGCCCGCTTGCTCTCGCTGTCGCCTTGCCACCCTTATGCTCTCTTCTAAAAACCGGCCAAGGGGAACGCAACAAAATTTTATAAGAGCTGCAATAGAGTGACCGTGCTTACTCCCCCTGCTACAGTTTTGATAAAATATTTTGCTTGTGGCGACATTTCTAAATAAAAGAGCAGAAATCCTAAGTAAGCAAAGTTAGTTTAACTTTTAAACAGCTCTGGTTGACATCAGAAATCTCCCCATTCCCATCCTCCACTCAAGAAGAATAAATCAAACAATGGAAGGATCATTTGAATTTCAAGAACAGCAGCAGAAGCAACAACAGTCCTCCAGAAATCCAAGAAGGGCAAGACAACGAGTAGAGATTCTCGAACAGCAGACTATGCAATCAAATGACGAACCAGCTCAGTACTTGGACCATCAACAACAACAACAACAACATGAACTACAGCAAATGCAGCAACAAATGATGCAGCATTTGCAGCAAGAAGAGCAACGTCGCGTTAGCTTGAGTGAGGAAAAACTCAAGGCAATAAGGAAGTTTAATGAAGATATAAGTAAGCCGTCTTGGTATGGAGCAGGCAAGTCCCTACTTAACATCACAAACATGGTTTGTGATATGGAATTTCCGGTTAATAAGGCATGGCGAGCAGTTACAAAATATGGAGTGTCGGTCGCTCTAGAACTGGAATCCTATATTCTGTATTTACCAGCTAGGTATAATACAGCGCTTACTGATGACATGCTCGACACGCTCTCATCGGGCGGGTTTTATGTCGTTAAACGTCAGGCTAATAAACAATTCCATATAAACTTTAATCCAAAAACAATGTAAACGACGGCGAAAAAAAAGCGTGCGACTCTGGCGGCCATTTATCGAAGTGGTTTCATTTATCGAAGCTTAGTTGATCGAAGTGGCATCAATGATCCATGTGGCATCGTTGATCGAGGTGGCATCATTGACCGAGGGGGCATTTTTTTTTTTTTGGAAACGAGCCACAAAGTCAACTAGAAGAAAAAACAGTGACTGCTGCGAGGGAGTTGCAATCAAAGAGCGCAGATTAAACTAAGGCGATGTTTAGATCTGCAGGTTGTAACTAGAAGAAAAAACAGTAACTGCTGCGAGGGAGTTGCAATCAAAGAGCGCAATTTAAACTAAGGCGGTGTTTAAATTTGCTGGTTGCAACTATCAGAGAAACAGTGACTGCTACGAGGGAGTTGCAATTGAAGAGCGCAGATTAAACTAAGGCGATGTTTACATCTGCAGGTTGCAACTAGATGAAAAAACAGTGACATCTACGAGGGAGTTGCAATCAAAGAGCGCAATTTAAACTAAGGCGGTGTTTAAATTTGCTGGCTGCAACTATCAGAGAAACAGTGACTGCTGCGAGGGAGTTGCAATCGAGGAGCGCAGAGTAGCTACTTCTGCAGGTTGCAACTATAAGAAAAAATAGTGACATCGACGAGGGAGTTGCAATCGAAGGGCGCAGATTAAACAAAGAGAGTGTTTAAACTTGCAGGTTGCAACTATCGTTAAAATACTGACCGCAGCGAGGGAGTTGGAACTGAAGGACGCAGTCAAGCTTTTGTGTTAGCGCTGCAAGTTGCGACTACGTGGTTACAGCAAGATCACCAAGAGGAATAATCGTAAATACTTCTTAGAATCTTAAGCCTAAATTTGTAAATTTATCATGGAGGCAGGTCAGATTATGAAGTTAAGGGTAGATGAGCTTCGGGAAAAGTTAGAAAGTTTGGGACTTAGCACCGCAGGGCTAAAACCCGAATTACAGCGAAGGTAGTTAGATCATTTCAGTTGTGGAAATGAAAGTGAGGAAGAGGAAAATGTTGCAATTGAAGAAGAAAGTAGCATTTATCACGAAGCAAAAAATCCAAGTCCCAGTGGCAGTTCTCGTTTCACCCTACGGGATGTTCAGGACACCGTATCTTCATTTTCGGGCAGAGATTCATCTGACATTAATCAGTGGTTGGGACGATCTAGAAAAGTTTATTTATGGGAAACAATTATTAGTGGGAGCAGCTAGGGCATATTCTCGAAGTCTAACAGGCGTGCGAGGATGGAATCTACTCAAAACGAAATTCAAAGAGTAGTTCGGGCAGACGATATGTTCTGCGGAAATTCACAAGATTCTCTCACAAAAACAGAAGCATCCCAAAGAGTCTTACGCCGAATACCTGTATGGCATAATGGAGATCGGAAAACAAGTATGAAAGTATAATCTCATATTTTATCGATGGAGTGCAGGATAGCAAGCCCAATAAGGCAAGTCTATATAGGTGTAAAACACTCAAAGATTTGAAAGCTGAGATCAAAATATATGCCAAAATAACAGAAGAGAACAAATACGTGACAGCTAAGAAGCAGGAAGTGCAGACGCGTAAGAAATGTTTCAAATGCTCTAAAGAGGGTCATCTGGCCAAAGATTGTTCGCGTGAGGTTACGTGTTATTCTTGTAATAAAACGGGACACATTGCTAAAAACTGTGACCAAAAGAAGACAACTACAAATAAGGACAAGGCAGCAGTATTACAACTCCATAAGAAAAAGAATATTTTCAGAGAGTTTACCACAAAGGGAATTAAGTTTGTAGCAATGGTTGATTCAGGTTGTGATGTATGCCTGATGAGAGATGACATATTTAAAAAACTGGAAAATGTCAAATTGGTGGAAAATACAAAGCTTCTGAGAGGAATTGGCGATGGTGGATTAAAAACGATGGGACAGTTCGAGACAAATCTATCAGTGGATGGCATATTTTTCAACGTAACTTTCAATGAGGCTAAACAGAAAGATTTGGAATATGCAGCCATTATAGGAAATGATGTTTTTGACAAAGTGGATGTTATGTTTGATTCTGAAGGAGTTAAGTTTATGGCAAAGACGAAGTCATCAAGAGAAGAAGAAGTGGAACTTATTCATGGAATGTGTGCAAAGGAAAAGGTAGAAGAATCTAAAACATCAGAGAAAATTGATTTGAAACACATTGAGGAACCCCAACCTGATGGAAAGATATTAGAGGGGCAAGTTCGACAATGGCTAAAAGAAGGAGTTATAAAAGCAAATTATTCGGAGTACGCTTCTCCAGTGGTACATATCAAAGCTGTGTTGAAGGATTTAACACACGCAGAGAAAATAATAGTGTATATGGATGACCCAATCATTCCAATCGCCGAGGGAAAAGAAGGACGCCAAATTTTTGTAGAATCCTCAAATACGAAAGCTGATAATTTGGCACAACAATTGAGAAGTGTGGATGAGGAGAATTCATATAAAGAACGAAAGCGAATAAGAAAGAAAGCTCAAGAAAATATTGCCAAAATTCAGGCCGAAAGTAGGAAAAGATATCATAAAAGGCAGAAACCAAAAACTGTTTACGAAGATGGAGAACTGGTCACCCTTGAAAGAACCCAGTATAGCAGCGGCATGAAGTTAAGACCAAGACATTTCGGACCTAATAAAGTTACAGCGAAAATGAAACACGGGCGATATGAAGTTAAGAAAGTAGGCACTCAGGAGGGTCCAAATAATACTACAACTACTGCCGAGTTTACGAAGAAATGGAGATCGTTCGGGACGAACGAAGGGTCAGGAAGGCCGAATGTAGGATATGGTAACCTAGATAGTTAGAGGCTGGTCTTTGTTAGGGAGATGTGGCAAGATCGGAGAGGAAGGTGTTGTATGGCAACGCAGGCCCAGAGTCAGAGAGTTGATCGGTGAGAGTCAGGGTGAGCAGTCAGAGTTGGTCGGTCATGGGCAGTCAAGAGTTAGCGTCAGTGGTGAAAAGAGTGAAATGTAGAGTGAGTCAAAGTGGCAGTCAATGAGAGTGAGAGTTAATTAATATAATCAATTAGAATAACGTTTAAACATTAAGTCGCAAGCATAAAACAATAAGCATTATATTGTCATCAAACAATAAATAGACATATCCCTACATATATAAATAAAAAAATTTGAAAAATGCAAAAACTGAGTTTTGATTAATGGTTGCTGGGGTTTAGTATATCTTCACATCTACTAGGCATTGGAGCTCTCTCTCTTGAAATGATGACTTCTGTGCAGAATACAATCCAGCAATTTTTGATGGAATTCAAAGGAATCGTCATTCCAAAGGATGTTGATGTACTAACTGATATTCAACATTATTTGGAAGCAATAAACTTTAATTTCAATGCCTCTCAACAATATGACAAGCATTGTTCATATTGCGAATGTATCTATCAAGATGTTCCAGATACTTGCGGATGTCACTTCTTTGCTCAGCAAATACATAAAGCAGAGGAAATTATGACTAAATACAGATTACTTAAATTAAGAATGTTGGGATAATTGTTGAAATAAAATATCTTACTTTTCGAAAACAAAAACAAAAACAAATTTCTTTATTTAAAAAAAAAAAAAATATTTTTTTCGCACGCTACCACCGCAACAAGTCCACACAACTCTAAGCTCATATATTTTTTTTCCCACATACAAGAGCGAGTGCCCTCTTGCTTCTTATCACACCCATAATTTTTTTCCCACGCTAGCACAACAACATTCGCCTACCACCGCAACAAGTCCAGATAAGGATTTCACAACAATCTTGACCTTCAACTTTGCTTAGCATTATGACGAATTTCGCCAGACGCCCCACGCTCCTCGTCCACTTTCACGACATCGTTATCACTAACCACTTCCGCTCCACGCTCCTCGTCCACGTTCACGACAGCCTTATCACTAACCACTTCCGCTGCATGACGTCATCACACCTCTTATCAACCACTGTGTTAAGAACTATTAACGGCCGAGATTTGAGACCTATCGTTTTTCTGTTTTACACACTTATGTTCGGACTTAGTAAATTTTTTTGCCGTTTTGTTGAAATCACCAAAAATAGTGTAGTAGTAGTCTGTCTCTTTCCGTCAATTCCTTTTAACATCAGTTTTTGCAATATATGCTCTTCAATGATTTTGGTTCATTATAAATATGTAAATATTAAATAATACTTTGCCGAATTTGTATCCTTGTATCTGGAACACGTTTTTAACGTGAGGTTGCATTAATTTTTTTAGTTTTTGACAAATTTGCGCAAAAAATCGCAAGACTACACTATATAGGTCTGATAGGTGAATGATCCCTCTATCACGTGTATATGATTATATCGTGAATCTCCGTGAATCTCTGTTGATTCTACTCCACCGAAGTTTAAAAAATGCGAAAATTTAGTGTGTTTTTGAAGCGTGTCCAATTTACTAAGTGTTCCAAATTTTTATTGTATTTTTTACAACAAAAGCCTAAAAATTGATCTACTTTTTGAATAAAGTAAGAACGTTCAAGATCAATTGTTTAATTCGGTCAATATTCATTTTCAAAGTTGCAAGTTTTTGTAAAAATTGTACATTTTTTTCATACTTGAAAAATGTCTCCATTTGAGATGATGTAGCACCCACAACTCTAATCGGATTTTAAAAACATTTTGCATCCATATGTTCTAAAGTATTATCTGTGAATTTCACTTTTTACTTACCGCCACCATTCTACATCCGTGTTGCAAACTGCACTTCACTAGTGCCAAAGTTGTTATAATGATATTAATTGATAAATAATTATATTAAATCATATGATATTTAAGCATTTATTCCATATTAAATAATTAATATGTGGTTGGTTTCATTTAATTTATATAAGCTTCCTTTCGATATCTATTTAATATATTTAGGTCTTGTTCATTATTAGAAAATTAACCAAAAAAAAATCACTTCTTTAAAAACTATTAACGGCTATTAACTATTGAAATTTTTTCATACTTGAAAAATGTCTCCACTTTGAGATGATGTAGCACCCACAATTCTAATCGGATTTTAAAAACATTTTGTATCCATAAGTTCTAAAGTATTATCTGTGAATTTCACTTTTTACTTACCGCCACCATTCTACATCCGTGTTGCAAACTGCACTTCACTAGTGCCAAAGTTGTTATAATGAGATTAATTGATAAATAATTATATTAAATCATATGATATTTAAGCATTTATTCCATATTAAATAATTAATATGTGGTTGGTTTCATTTAATTTATATAAGCTTCCTTTCGATATCTATTTAATATATTTAGGTCTTGTTCATTATTAGAAAATTAACCAAACAAAAATCACTTCTTTAAAAACTATTAACGGCTATTAACTATTGAAATTTTTTCATACTTGAAAAATGTCTCCATGATATGATGTAGCACCCACAATTCTAATCGGATTTTAAAAACATTTTGTATCCATAAGTTCTGAAGTATTATCTGTGAATTTCACTTTTTACTTACCGCCTCCATTCTACATCCGTGTTGAAACTGCACTTCACTTGTGTTTGTAGTAGGGCGGATCTTCCTTCTCTTTTCCAAAGAAATGAAACCAGGAACTCCAAGAGATTCACTTCACAAAAGTATATATTCACGTCTTTTCTTTCACACGTTATAAAAGCAATTAATCTAACTTAACATTACATATTACAGACTACTTAGCATTACAGGCCGTGGTGAAAGCTCCCCTGTTCACCACTCCCGTCTCGCTCGCTCGCTCTCTCGCTCTCTACGTCATTGGTGACGTAGACATCCCGGCCCCCTTGCAATATCCTGATTGCGAATGCTTCAAGGGTGTGGGCAGCTACCGGCCAGTGTCCACCCGAAGATGGTGCGCTGGGCCACGGGGAATACATCCCGACTCGCGCGGCAATCTGCCCGTAGGACTCGGGGGTATACGTCACCGCCCAACACCACGAAGATGGAGGCCGGAGCGTGGAAGCGCTCATCCGCCAGCCTCAGGTCCGCGAACCGCTGGCACACGCTGTCATGGACGGAACTGGAGGGCCGAGTCCACCTGGAAGGCGACGTTGAGCTCGACGTCAGTCTCCACTGCCGACTTGACTACTGCCGTGCAAATCCGATCGGCCCCCAGATGGACCGTCGGCAAACCGAAACTGTTTTCGCGCCAACAACAATATTTATGGTCGCCGTGGGCATCACCAACGTGGATGACAGGTTTAGGAGTCCTGTGAGCGAGGGAGGAGCAACGGAGGGTGTGGAGGCTTTCCTGGAGGAGGCGGCCGGCGGCTCCCGCGATGTCGAACGACGCTCATCGTCGTGCAGCAGCGTATGGTGCCGCTGGTCGCATTTCTGGCATCGCTTTCCACTGCGGCAGGACTTGCCCGAATGCTCATGGGCCAAGCAATTCGAGCAGTATTTGTTGATCAAAACAGCTCGGAGTCTCTTCTCCGTAGCCAGTTTGAGGAAACGCTTGGACCTTTTCAAGGGGTGGACTCCTCGACACACCCGACACCGAAAGGTGTGAGACTCCCGAGAGCGTGTCTCCTCGGAGGGTTTGCGGCGTTGGCGTGGACGTGGTGCCATTGCTGGTCTTGTAATGAAGAAAAAACTGGAAAAAGAGGGCTAGAAATAAAAAGTTTCGGATTAGCCAAGGAATGACAATAATTCGAAAGAGCTGCAAATAGGAGGAGGAAATTATTCGCTACAGGAGGATAGCAACAATAGTTTGGTGACGGGCCTTCGGATAGGGCCTCGCGTGGTCAGCAAGTCGACAACGCGAACTCGCTCGTCGGCGCCAGGATGAACTGCCTGGATTCGACCGAGTCGCCACTCGTTAGGTGGCAAGTTGTCCTCTTTAACGACAACCATGTCGTTGATCTGGAGATCTCTCATGGGTCGTTGCCATTTGGGCCTCTTGTGCATCTCCTTCAGATACTCCTCCTTCCAGCGCAGGCAAAGTTGCTGGTTCAGAGCCTTAAGGCGCCGCCATCGGTTGTGGATGGACTCGGCGTGCTGAGGGATTTCAGCTTCAGGAGCTGACAGGAGAGGCGCTCCGATCAGGAAATGACCGGGTGTCAGTGAGAGGAGTTCTGTAGGGTCATCTGATAAAGGAGCCAGTGGCCTAGAATTTAAGCAAGCCTCGACTTTTGTCAACAGCGTTGACAGCTCCTCGAAGGTGAATCGAGTGCCGGAAGCGGATTTACGGAGCAGAGTCTTAAAACTTTTGACTCCAGCTTCCCATAAGCCACCCATATGCGGTGCTCCGGGCGGAATGAAACGCCAGTCTAGCTTATGGTGGCTGTACCGACTTGAGGCTGCGGATGCCACTGACTCCAGAAACTCTTTGGAGAGAAGTTTCTCGGCGCCAACAAAGGTCTTGCCGTTATCAGAATAAATGCTGTGCGGACATCCTCTGCGACCTATAAACCGCGCCAACGCGGCCAGGAATTTCTCAGTCGTCAGGTCGGATGTGTATTCCAAGTGGATAGCCTTGCTGCTAAAACACACAAACACACACACATACCCCTTCGTAATGAGACAGGCCCGTCCTGTGTAATTTTTTATATCGAACGGGCCGGCAAAATCCACTCCCGTGTAGGTGAATGGCCTGGAAAAGGAAGACCGCTCCTTGGGCAGATCTCCCATTAGCTGCGTTTGGAGACGCTTTCTGTATATGATACAGACCTTACAGGACTTAGTCACATGTTTGACCAAATTTCGAATCTTGGGAATCCAGTATTTCGCGCGGATGATACGGATCATGAGCTGATTCCCCCCATGCAACGTTATGCGATGGGTGAAATCAGTAAGGAGTCGAGCAAAACGGCTGTCATACGGCAGAAGAACAGGATGACGTTCATCATACCGCAGAGAGCTGGAATTTTTAACCCGTCCGCTGGCTCGGATAATGCCATGGTGGTCAAGAAATGGATTTAAGGAAAGTATGGAGCTACGAGAGGCTATTTGTTGCTTAGACTTTGGTATTCCTCAGCGTATGCTCGACGCTGAGTCGAAATAATGAGCGCTTGCTCTGCTGCTGCCAGGTCGCCTTGGGAAAGTTGAAGTGAGGTCGCCCTGGGACCTTTGCGACAATGGCGGATGAAACGCGCAATGCTTGGCTAAAGTCGGAGAAACGGTCGAGGAACTCTTCCGTCGGCGCGATCTTAGTGGTATGCACCTTAATGGTCTTTTGTTCGACGTCAGTCTCTGGGATTGACTCAAGTGCCGGCGGCCATTGGTGGCGAGGCAATGCTAACCACTCTGGGCCGTGCCACCACAGGTCTGACTGCGCTAACTCACTGGATGAGACACCTCTACTTGCCAAATCGGTGGGGTTGTGTTCTGACCGAACATGATGCCATTGTTGGGCGTCGCAGATCTGTGTTATTTTCGCTACTCGATTTGCCACGAATGTGGTCCATCTGCACGGAGGTTTCTGAAGCCAGGACAACACAATGGTGGAGTCTGTCCACAGATGCAGATCAGGATTATCTACCGGCATGTAAGGGAGAATTGCAGTAGTCATCTCAGCCAAGAGGACTGCTCCGCACAATTCTAATCGAGGGAGAGAAACGGTTTTCACTGGAGCCACTCTTGTCTTGGAGGTAAGGAGATTCGTGAAGCTGTGATTCCCTATCACAGCTCGAACATACAGCGCTGCACCATACGCTCGCTAGGATGCACCACAGAACCCGTGATGCTCAATTTGGACCTTTGGTTGACAGTGTACCCATCTGGGAATACGGATTTCGTTGAGTGACTGGTAATTGGTCACAAACTGGCTCCACTGTTGGTCAAGATCGGACGGAAGTGGATCATCCCAACGGAGCTCACGTAGCCACAAAGTTTGCATAAACATCTTGGCACGCACAATGAAAGGAGATAACCAGCCTGCTGGATCGAACAATTTAGAAATTTGGGACAAAACCTCGCGCTTCGAGTAGGAGGATTTTTGCTCCAGTGGAGAAGGAACGAAGAAAAACTCGTCAGTAGTGGCTCTCCATCGAATCCCCAGCGTCTTGGTTACGCTAGCGTCATCGATTTCGAGAAACTCGGAATTTAACAGGTGGCCTGACGGAATGTCACGCAGAAGCGGCTTATGATTGGCCGTCCACTTTCGTAGGGGGAAACTCCATCGCACATGACAGCTCTTTAACAGCCTCACAGGCCTCGTGTTGCGTGTGGGCACCGGCTAGTACGTCATCCACGTACATGAAACTGCGAATAACTTCACTAGCTCGAGGATATTGTGATTCCACATCACTTGCTAGCTGTTGGAGGACTCGAATCGCAAGGAAGGGGGCACAATTTACTCCAAATGTGACGGTTTTTAGCTCGAAATCGCTTAATTCGCCATTTGGTGTGCGGAACAAGATTCGCTGAAACGGAGTGTGTCGATGGTCAACAAGGATTTGCCGATACATCTTGGTAATATCGGCGTTGAAAACGAATCGGAAATATCTCCACTTAAGTAGTTGCATGGTTAGGTCGGATTGGAGGACCGGTCCTGTATGCAAGACATCGTTGAGACTCTGCCAATAGTGGAGGAACTGGAGGCGTTGAACACTACGCGAACTTTAGTAGTGGTGCTTTCTGGCTTAAACACCGCATGATGTGGAAGGTAAAATACAGAGCTACCGTCTGCAGGACTAACCTTTCTCATATGACCAAGGTCTATGTACTCTTGGATCACCGAGTTATACTGAGCTTTGAGTTCTGGATTTTTGCTCAGTCGGCTCTCGTTTCGAAGGAACTGGGCCAATGCACCTGACCTGGAATGACCCAGCTGGATGTTGCTAGGCTCTCGGAATGGAAGGCTGACGATATATCGTCCCGAGGTGTCTCTTTTGGTGGTTCGGACGAAGTTCTCCTCACAATCGGAATCGGACTCTTTCATTCTCCTCACAGGGAGATCCTCCACCTCCCAAAATTTTGTGAGAAGTTTATCTAATTGGCTCACTGGGGGATGCATAACTCGAGTGGAAAACGAGGAGATCGCCCGATGGTCGATTTGGGACTCGTCAACTGGCCCTGTAAGTACCCACCCGAATATGGTCTCTTCTCCAAGAAGGGTGCCACAAATGTTGGTTTCCTTGCCCTTCAAGGAAATTGCCGGAAGCACGTCAGACCCGAGCAGTAAATCTATTTGGGCACTGTGACGGAAATTCGGATCGGCAAGAGGCAAGTTGGGCAGGTTCTCTAAGGCACTCTCGCTAATGCTATGCGTCGGAAGATTGCTTGCCAAATACGGTAAGACATAGGCAGACGTGGGCACTCGCCGTTCTGGCATCAATGGAGAACCTATGACGAGCTGAGAAAGCTTATGGGCTTGAGCGGGAGTTGACATGGTCAGACCAGATATGTGGGCAGTCACTGTTCTGAATGGAAGTTTTATTTGATTGAAAAGCCGCTCCGTTATGAAACTCCCTTCAGATCCTGGATCAATCAAAGCACGAGCCCTACAGGATATTCCCTGATGACGCACGGTAACCATGGCGGTTCCCAAAAGGACTCGCTTCGCACTTGATGCAAAATAACTTTGCGTGCGAATAGGTGGGTCTGCCGGAAGGTTTGAAACAACGTTGGCTTGATTGCCCCTCGCGTTTGAGTTGGGTAGCGCTGGCACTGGCGCACCGTTACCACGATGAAGTAGGGTGTTATGGCGACCGTTGCACGTGAAGCAATTATGTGCACTTGGACATTCTTTTAGTTGATGCTGACGTGCGAAACAATTAAGGCATAATTTGAGTTGCCTAATCTGGGTGACTCTATCATTGATGGACATTTGGAGAAAACGAGGACACAGACGGATTGGATGATTCTCCTTAGCACACACCTTGCATGTAGACGTGCCCACCGAGACCTTGGTTTTAAAAGTCTTAGTACTCCTCTGGGTCTCTTTTCGGACGAATTAACTTGTCGATGGCTAACCACTCACAGTCTTTGAATCTTCTAGTGATTCCAACGTAAGGACGCGATCTTCTAGAAACGCATTTAATTCGGACCAACATGGGATATCTCGTTTATTTTGGAGAGACTGCTCCCACATAGCTCGGGTAACCTTGGGCAGCTTGGAGCTAGCCCAAAAAACGAGCATGCTGTCCCAAGTAGATGTGTCGACACCGTGGAGATTTAATGCTAGCAAACATCCTTGGAAAGTGTTCAGCATCGTTCTCAGCGATGTATCGGACTCGGTAGGAATGGGCAGTAAGCCGAACAGGACTTTGAGCTGACTATTGACAAGGAGTCTTGGATTCTCAAACCGCTCACAGAGGGCTCCCCAATGTAGCAGTCGCATACAATTTGAATATTGAACTATCCGCCGCATACTTAGGTTTACCGTTAGTTCTACCATACGATTAAAAAGTACACGGCGAATTCTTAAGTTAATCGCAGCTAACTTAAGTTAGGGAGGGCTTTAGCCAGCAGTCAAAAGGTTATAAAAGAAGCAAGAACCGGATCTGCTACCTCTTTTTCTTTAACCAGCCGCAACTAAATAGTTGAACGTTTAATACAAAGAGTACTTATTACAAATGTTTTAGACAAAGTTGAAAAAATAAAATTTACATTGAAAAATAAAATCCTATCATCCCGGCAATTGTGAATAATTACCACAAGCAAATAAAGGAAAAGAAAATTGGAAAAAATTCAAGAAGTTTTTTTTGTGGAAAATTCCGCACCCTAACCTTAACGAGGCAGAGGGTTAAATTTTTCAATCGATGCATCCAGCATCAGAAATTGCTTATTTTCAACTTAGCGCTTTGATTAATACGAAAAGGTATGTGAACATAACTAGAGGAGAAATATTTATTAAAAGTAATTTTTTTATATAGCCGAAATTATAACTAACCCCAAAAGTCTGAGGTTAGGCAGAAGGCCACATGTCAGTTAACCCCCGGGAAAAATTATGTAACCTGCCAAAAGCCAAAGGTTAAGGAAGCTTCAACAAAAATTTGTTAATAAAACCAGCAGCAGCAGTACTGCGAGAAGAAAGGCTACATCAGCAATTCAACAGCAATTCCTCCGTTTACAAAGTGTCTCAAAAATTTGCACAGTGCTAAAAACCTTAATGTAGAGTAATTGGATTACTTCTTAATTTCAATTCATTTTAATAAGTGTCGAAATTTTCTATTCAGCAAAGTGATGCAAAGTAAATGCAACAATCTTTAACGTAAATCTTGTCTATATCATTTAAAAATCTCTTTGCGTATGTGAAAGGAAACATAACTTTACGTGGAGAAGTAAAAGTTTCAAATACTTTTATTTGCTTACTCTTATCAGTTATTTCTCTTTTTATGTCGCGTAGTTTAATTAAGAGCGCCTAATCATATTTGCAAGACTTACAGCAGTAATTCAAAAAAAAAAAAAAAAAAAAAAAAAAGATTTGTGTAACAACACCAAAAAGTAAACACATCCAGCTGTTGAAGGCCTTCATCGATGGATTTCGTATAAAACCGTAAGTGATAAACATATTTTGTTGTTGTTGTTGTGATCAAGCACCTAGCATATGATTAAAAATGCATTTGCATATCTACTGTGCGTTAATTTTGCTCAAAGTCATTGCTGCATTGCTCTATCACGATATACTTCTTGCCAGAACATTTATGATTATATGTGCTCTATTAAATACCCCTTGTTAGCCCATTTATGCAAGATATAAATTCTAATTGTCGATTTATTTATTCAAATTTGGGTGAAATCAACTTTTGAATGACAAGTTAATTTTTTTGTCACCATCTGATTCGTTTATATATAATGTAAAAGAAAAAAAAAGACCCGTTGCATTTGCCTTTGCTTGACTTAGCTTTACAAACAAAAAAAAAAAGAAAAAGAAAGACAAAAAAGAAACAAAAGAAATATACCGTATGAAGACAAGTGAAAAAAAATTGAAACTTAAAGTAAACAAACCATGCGATTAAAGTATGCAATCGATCATATGTTTTTTTAGTAAAGTTTAAGAGAAACTCTTTGTTTAGAGAAAATTGAATTAACTTTAAGAGAATGTTTTATTGCAGTATCACTTATTTTTTTTGGAAATTGATTTAAAATGAAATGTATCTAGTTTAATTGTTTATTTTCCCACGGCTTTGAATTAATTTTATTTTGAAATAGAATGTACAATTGAGAGTCTAAAACATAGTTTTGTTATTGACCATGGTCGGGAGGGTACAGAAGATATGATGGCAACTGACATCTTCGCCATCCTAAAGTTTTAAAAGGAGATTGGAACATCAAACTGTATTGATTTATTAATTAAACCGAGCACTTGGTTAACTTTTAGTTTGTTTGTTTGCAAAATTTAGTTATTTGGTTTGAGAATTAGTTTCTCACTTATAGTTTCAGTAAGGGACTCTATAATAAATTTTATGTAGTCAGAGTCGATGAAAACTGCAGCAACAACCCCACCCACCCGGAAGAGCTACGGTTACATTAGGGTCCCGCCTCGCTGTAAGATCGTCGAATCGTTGTGCAGTTATTGCACTGTAACGCTACACCAAGCTGATTCAAAACCATCATTGGTAAGTGGAGACTTAGCCACTAGAGCCTTGGCGTCACCTCTTGTTTTAGAGTTCAAATGGAATAACTTTTCGACAGGTGTTAACCACGGATTGTCTATGTAGACAGCGGTGAAAAGGTCTCTAAATGTAGGCCAACGCAAAAAATCCCCGCTAAAGATTTCTGTATCACATGGCGGAAGATTATAGCCTCTCGAAGCAACGCTAGGAACTGGCAACTGCGCTGGCATGGATGCCTGGTCAATGGACTCTGTAAGTAGAGACGCGCAACGTTCATAAACATCATAACATAGCATATTTTGCTTCTAGGGTCGTAATATCTGCAGCGTCACCATCTTGCCGAATACTTTTGGAACAACGAACGTACTCTTGTTCGGCTGTTGCCCATAAGGAGCGAATGTGATCCTGTCGGATCTTCAGTGTGGAGATTGTGACTGTGTTCTCAGACGAAGTGGTGATCATATCCTGGAAACGGCTGATACGATCACTGGCAGCTATAAAGTCAGCCAAAGCCATGATGGATACACGAATACGTCGTTGCGTTTCAGAACGAGTAGAAACTGAAGGAGCGGACACGGTGATGTGCGGGACTGGCTTCACAGTTTCTAAACTAGATGGGCTTGACGCTCGGGAAGTTTTCGGAGATGACAATCGTGGCTCAGATGAAGCTTGTTGAATGCCGTGGCTCTGACCCTTGAGTGCCGAAGACTCGCTACTAGCAGAACTTGGATGACGTTTAATTGTCGCAGGAGAAGCGAGACTTCTTGGTTTTGATGTCGGCGTCGCAGGCGATGCAGAACGTGGAGGAACAGTGAGCCGAGTTGACTTAGCGCTAGTCTTGGGTTGCTCGATTGGCATAATCTAAATCGCGGTTTTTCTTGACCGTTGCTAGACGTAGCAGTGTCGCAACGACAACAGGAATTTGAGAATTGAAAATTAAAGATCGAAAAAATGTAAAAAGAATTGTAGAAAATGTCGAAGCCAATGGAACTTGAACCGAGTATAATAATCTTCGCAGTAATTGAAAAACTTGGATCTATAAACACTGTGGAATTTTCATCGATGTAAGAATTTTCGAAATGTTGAACTTAAGTGATGTAGGAATTTTCGAAATGTGGACTGTATATTTTAATTGACAAAATTATAGTTGAATGTAAATCAATAAATCGGATTTACACAATTGCACATAATAATTTTACTGGTGGTTATCCGTTAATAAAATTTTCTTTTTTGTGAACTTGGGTCGAAAAAGGATAGACGGCTACGTGTTGTTGTTTGCGCAAAAAGGAAAAATTGCAAAAAAAAAATCTAAACTGTACGTTATATTTCTTCCGGTTTCACAAAATTTTCTTTATGCGCGAATTTCAAATTTTAAGAAACAAACAACACGAAGGCAAAAAAATCCGTAATTAGTTCACTTAATTAGAAAATCTTTTTTTTGATAAAATGTTTCAATGTTTTATTTGGTTTTTTTTTTTCTATTTCGGAATCCTGCACCAGGCCGTGTTGAAAGCTCCCCTGTTCACCACTCCCGTCTCGCTCTCTCGCTCGCTACATCATTGGTGACGTAGACAACTAGTGCCAAAGTTGTTATAATGATATTAATTGATAAATAATTATATTAAATCATTTGATATTTAGGTATTTATTCCATATTAAATAATTTATATGCGGTTGGTTTCATTTAATTTATATAAGCTTCCTTTCGATATCTATTTAATATATTTAGGTCTTGTTCATTATTAGAAAATTAACCAATCAACTATTAACGGCCGAGATTTGAGACCTATCGTTTTTCTGTTTTACACACTTATGTTCGGACTTAGTAAATTTTTGCCGTTTTGTTGAAATCACCAAAAATAGTTTAGAAGTAGTCTGTCTCTTTCCGTCAATTCCTTTTAACATCAGTTTTTGCAATATATGCTCCCCAATGATTTTGGTTCATTATAAATATGTACATATCAAATAATACTTTGCCAAAATTGTATCCTTGTACCTGGAACACGTTTTTAACGTGAGGTTGCATTAATTTTTTTAGTTTTTGACAAATTTGGGCAAAAAATCGCAAGACTACACTATATAGGTCTGATAGGTGAATGTTCCCTCTATCACGTGTATATGATTATATCGTGAATCTCTGTTGATTCAACTCCACCGAAGTTTAAAAAATGCGAAAATTTAGTGTGTTTTTGAAGCGTGTCCAATTTACTAAGTATTCCAAATTTTATTATATTTTTTGCAACAAATAACTAAAAATTGATTTATTTTTGAATAAAGTAAAAATATTCAAGATCAATTGTTTAATTCGGTCAATATTCATTTCCAAAGTTGCAAGAATTTGGAAAAATTGTACTTTTTTTTTTTTATTCTTGAAAAATGTCTCCACTTTGAGATGATGTAGCACCCACTATTCTTATCGGACTTTAAAAACATTTTGTATCCATAAGTTCTGAAGTATTATCTGTGAATTTCACTTTTTTCTTACCGCCACCATTCTATATTCGTGTTGCAAACTGCACTTCACTAGTGCCAAAGTTGTTATAATGATATTAATTGATAAATAATTATATTAAATCATATGATATTTAGGTATTTATTCCATATTAAATAATTAATATGCGGTTGGTTTCATTTATTTTATATAAGCTTCCTTTCGATATCTATTTAATATATTTAGGTCTTGTTCATTATTAGAAAATTAAATTAACCAAACAAAAATCACTTCTTCAAAAATAATGTTGGAATTAATCTTCTTTCAAAAAATAAATAAATTATAAATAAATTTATTCTTCTAAATGCTAAAACTAATAGCAAAAGCAATAAAACGACATTTAATAAAAATAAATTTTTATAATTATTATATATATTTACTCTTTCTCTAGCTAATAATATTAAAGAACAAATTCATAATCTTAATAAAACAAGACCATAAGAAAGTATATCTCTTCCTATAAAATAAGAAATTTCTGATCAATAATTTATAAAATTATTTCTTAATAAAAATATAAATCTAATAAAAAATAATAAAATTTGTACCATTCAATATATATTATTAATTAAGCATAAAGGATATAAAAAAATCAAAAAAAAATTAATTTTAACATTATATAATTCTAAAAGATTGAAAATAATCATTACCATGAGTTCGAATTATAGAAACTAAAATTGATAAACCTAAAGCACCTTCACAAACACTTAAAGTTAAAAATATTATTCTAAAATAATTTTCATAATAACAATAAATTTTAAACTTAATAATATAGAAAGTAAGTGTTTACGATTAGATACAAAACAAAATATTCCTAAAATTAATAAAATAATAGGTAATCTTCAATACAAAAATATAATCATTAGTTTTAATAGTTTAATAAAAACATTGGTCTTGTAAATCAAAAATAAGATAATTCTTTTAAAACTTCAAGAGAAAAGAATTTCTTTATCATTAATCCCCAAAATTAAAATTTTAATTTAAACTACCTCTTGATATTATTCAATTAATTTTATATTCATTAATTTTCATTACTTCAATTATTTTTATTAATATAATTCATCCTTTAGCTATAGGTTTAACATTATTAATTCAAACTATTTTAATTTGTTTAATTACAGGATTAATAACAAAAAGATTTTGATATTCTTATATTTTATTTTTAATTTTCTTAGGAGGAATATTAGTTTTATTTATTTATGTTACTTCTTTAGCTTCAAATGAAATATTTAATTTATCAATTAAATTAACTCTATATTTATTATCTTTAACTATTTTATTACTATTAATTTCATTTTTTATTGACAATATATCTATAACATTTTTTCTATTAATAACGAAATAGAATCAATTTTTAATATAAATTCTTATTTTTTAGAAAATTCTTTATCTTTAAATAAACTTTTATAATTTTCCAACAAATTTTATTACAATTTTACTAATAAATTATTTATTAATTACTTTAATTGTTATTGTAAAAATTACAAAATTATTTAAAGGTCCTTTACGAATAATAAATTAATGAATAAACCTTTACGAACCTCACATCCTTTATTTAAAATTGCAAACAATGCTCTTGTAGACTTACCAGCTCCTATTAATATTTCCACTTGATGAAATTTTGGTTCATTATTAGGATTATGTTTAATTATTCAAATTCTTACTGGATTATTTTTAGCTATACATTATACTGCTGATGTAAATTTAGCTTTTTATAGAGTTAACCATATTTGTCGAGATGTAAATTATGGTTGATTATTACGAACAATACATGCTAATGGAGCATCTTTCTTTTTTATTTGTATCTATCTTCATGTAGGACGAGGTATATATTATGGATCATATTTATTTACTCCTACATGATTAATTGGAGTAATTATTTTATTTTTAGTAATAGGAACAGCTTTTATAGGTTATGTTTTGCCTTGAGGACAAATATCTTTTTGAGGAGCTACTGTTATTACTAATTTATTATCAGCTATTCCATATTTAGGACTTGAATTAGTACAATGAGTATGAGGAGGATTTGCTGTAGATAATGCTACTTTAACGCGATTTTTTACATTCCATTTTATTTTACCATTTATTGTTTTAGCTATAACTATAATTCACTTATTATTTTTACATCAAACTGGATCAAATAACCCTATAGGATTAAATTCTAATATTGATAAAATTCCATTTCATCCTTATTTTACATTTAAGGATATTGTAGGATTTGTAATTATAACAGCTTTATTAATTATTTTAGTTTTAATTAACCCTTATTTATTAGGAGACCCTGATAATTTCATTCCAGCTAATCCATTAGTAACTCCTGCTCATATTCAACCTGAATGATACTTCTTATTTGCTTATGCTATCTTACGGTCAATTCCAAATAAATTAGGAGGAGTTATTGCTCTTGTTTTATCAATTGCAATTTTAATAATTTTACCTTTTTATAATTTGAGAAAATTTCGAGGAATTCAATTTTATCCAATTAACCAAATTTTATTTTGAATTATAGTAGTAACAGTAATTTTATTAACATGAATTGGAGCTCGACCAGTTGAAGAACCTTATGTTTTATTAGGACAAATTTTAACTGTAATTTACTTTTTATATTATATTATTAATCCATTAATTAATAAATGATGAGATAATTTATTAAACTAGTTAATGAGCTTGAATAAGCATATGTTTTGAAAACATAAGATAGAAATTTTATTTTCTATTAACTTTACTAAAATTAATTATATAATAAAGAAAACAATAAAATTTTAAATCCAATAAAAAATAATAGATAATTTAAAGAAAAAGATAAAAAACACTTTCAAGCCAAATATATTAATTTATCATAACGAAATCGAGGTAAAGTTCCCCGAGCTCAAATAAATACAAAAGAAATAAATATTAATTTTAAATAAAATAATAAATTAAATACATCACAACCTAAAAAAATTACACAAAATAATATTCTTATAAATAAAATACTTGAATATTCTGCTAAAAAAATTAAAGCAAATCCACCTCTTCTATATTCTACATTAAATCCTGAAACTAATTCAGATTCACCTTCTGCAAAATCAAAAGGAGTTCGATTAGTTTCCGCTAAAGAAATAATTAATCAAACTAAAGCTATAGGAAATAAAATAATTAAAAATCAAATATAAATTTGATAATAATAAAAATATAAAATATTATAACTTCCAATTAAAAAAATAAAAGACAATAAAATTAAAGCTAAACTAACTTCATAAGAAATTGTTTGAGCAACAGCTCGTAAACCTCCTAATAAAGCATAATTTGAATTAGAAGACCAACCAGCTACTATAACTGTATAAACTCCTAAACTTGTACAACATAAAAAAAATAAACCTCCTAAATTAAATGAATATAATTTAATAAAAAAAGGTATACACATTCAAACTAATAAAGACAAAAATAAAGAAAAAAATTGGAGAAATATAATATCTTAAATAATTAGATAATAAAGGATAAGTTTGTTCTTTTGTAAATAATTTAATTGCATCACAAAAAGGTTGAGGAATTCCTATTAAACCTACTTTATTAGGACCCTTACGAATTTGAATATAACCCAACACTTTACGTTCTAATAATGTTAAAAATGCAACTCTTACTAATACACAAATAATTAGTAATAAACTTCCAATAAATGATATAATTAATTCTATATAAAACAAGTACTATTTGTAATAATATTACATAAATAAATTCTAAATTTATTGCACTAATCTGCCAAAATAGTTTTATTATTAATAATATTCTTTTTAAAAATTTATTATTCTAATATTTGGTCCTTTCGTACTAAAATATTATAATTTTTTAAAGATAGAAACCAACCTGGCTTACGCCGGTTTGAACTCAGATCATGTAAGAATTTAAAAGTCGAACAGACTTAAAATTTGAACGGCTACACCCAAAATTATATCTTAATCCAACATCGAGGTCGCAATCTTTTTTATCGATAAGAACTCTCCAAAAAAATTACGCTGTTATCCCTAAAGTAACTTAAATTTTTAATCATTATTAATGGATCAATTATTCATAAATTAATGGTTTAAAAAATAAAAGTTTTTTAAATTTTATTATCACCCCAATAAAATATTTTAATTTATTATAATAAAAATAATCTTTATAATTAAAATAAATAAAATATAAAGATTTATAGGGTCTTCTCGTCTTTTAAATAAATTTTAGCTTTTTGACTAAAAAATAAAATTCTAATAAAATTTTAAATGAAACAGTTAATATCTCGTCCAACCATTCATTCCAGCCTTCAATTAAAAGACTAATGATTATGCTACCTTTGCACAGTTAGGATACTGCGGCCATTTAAAAATTCAGTGGGCAGGTTAGACTTTAAATTTAATTCAAAAAGACATGTTTTTGTTAAACAGGCGAACATTATTTTTGCCGAATTCTTTATTTAAACTTTTCAAAAAAAAATATTACTACAGTATAATATACTAATTTTATCATAATTACTTGATTTAAAAAATTAAAATCAATATTTCAATAAATAATTAAAATTTAATAAATAATTTCATTTATAAAATAAATTATAACATAATTATAAACAATTGCTAATTCTAAGCATATATTTATTAATTTTATTTATTATTTTTAAAAATTTATTTTATAGCTTATCCCATAAAATATTAAAATTATAAATTATTTTATTAAAAAAATTTTTAAAATAAATTTATAATTTCTAAATTAAATTTATTTCTTGAAAAACTAGATACCTTTAAAAACGAATAACATTTCATTTCTAATATAATATTTAAAATAATTTTATTACATTAACTTTTATATTATATTAACTCTTTTAAAATCGAGAAAAATATATAAATATTTTTTATTTAATAAACACTGATACACAAGGTACAATAAATTAAATTTTCTTTTAAAATAATTTTTTTTTCAAATTATTTCAATTTTCTTTTACAATACTATTAAACTATTATTAAATTTATTTTTTTTTTAAACAATACTAAAACTTTTTATTTTATAATTATTTTTAATACTTTATCTAAAAATATAAATTAATTAATAAATAAAATCTAACAATCAATTTATATTGATTTGCACAAAAATCTTTTCAATGTAAATGAAATACTTTACTAAATAAGCTTTAAATTGTCATTCTAGATACACTTTCCAGTACATCTACTATGTTACGACTTATCTTACCTTATTAATAAGAGCGACGGGCGATGTGTACATATTTTAGAGCTAAAATCAAATTATTTATCTTTATAATTTTACTACCAAATCCACCTTCAAAAATTTTTTCATAATTTTATCCGTTTAAATAAATTTATTGTAACCCATTATTACTTAATTATAAGCATACACCTTGATCTGATATATATTTTTTTAAAAATTATTGAATATTATTATTCTTATAAAATATTCTAATAACGACGGTATATAAACTGATTACAAAATTAAGTAAGGTCCATCGTGGATTATCGATTACAAAACAGGTTCCTCTGGAAAGATTAAAATACCGCCAAATTTTTTAAGTTTCAAGAACATAACTATTACTACTTTAATAAATTTATTTACATTTTAAATAATAGGGTATCTAATCCTAGTTTCTAATTAAAATTTCTTAGTTTCAATTTTTTTATAAATAAATAATTTAAAATTAAAATTTCACTTAATAATTTTAATTTTATTTAATTATATACTATTTAACTTTTAATAAAAAAATTTATTTGTATTATTGGTGTAACCGCGACTGCTGGCACCAATTTTGTCAATACTTTTTAATATTGCTATTTCTAAATTTCTTTAATTAATAATATTAATTACTGCGAATAAATAAAAATTAATTATTTTTAAAATAAATAATAATTCATACAAAAATTTACATATAAATCAAATTAATAACAAATTTTTAAGCCAAAATAAAACTTTAAAAATATAATTTTTTTATAATAATAAATATATATAATAATTAATTAATTTTTAAATAATTTTTTATAGTATAAATTTATAATTTATATATATATATATATATATATATATATATATATAAATTATTATAAATATAATTTTAAAAATTAATAAATAATTAATTTTAATTACTAAATCTGATAAAATATTCCCCTAATAATATAATTTTCATTTTAAAATTAACATAAAATTTAATTAATTTTATTTTATTATATTATAAATTTTAAATAAAATAAATTATAAAATAAATAAATATATTTATATAATTAAAATAACTAAATTTAGTTAATATTTTTTTTTATATTATTAAAAATATTAAATAATTAAAAAATTTATAAACTAAATTATAAAAAAAAAAAATATTTTTTTAATAAATTATTAAAAATTTATTATTATAATAATAATAAATTTTTATATAAATAAATAATAAATTTATATAAATAATAAAAAAAAATTAAAATAATAAAATAAATAATAATAATAAATTTTTGATAATTTATTATTATTAAAAAATCATTTAATTTTTTTTTTTTTTTAATAATAATTTAAAAATATAAAAGAAAATTAATTAATAAAAAATTATAAAATTTATAAATTTAAAAAAAAAAAAACTTTTTTAAAAAGTTATATACTATATATACTATATTCAAGATTAATAGATGTATAAATATATATAAATATTTAATATATTATTATATAGCTAACAATGTATAAAAAAATTTCACAATTCAAAGATCTCTACAATTTATATAGATAATATCTAACATTTATTACATTTATATAAATATATAAATATTTATTAAATTATTATATATTTTGTTGGTTTTTTATTTAATAATATCATGTATTAGTATAGAGCAAACAGTGAATATTGGTTGACGGTCAACACAGAACTGAACTGCTGTTATGTTAAAGTGATCGTTCTGTTCTTTCCAACATGTTAAATAACATTGTAGCTTACATTAACAGATTAACTCAAATGTGTACATCAACACTCCTTCTTAAGCTACATAATACAAATATGTTTCATTCAATTTTAGTTATTCCAAGAAGGTTAACAAATTCAAGATGCTTAATCCTAGACAAACATTTTGTTAAAATATCAGCAGCATTTTCGTTAGTTGAAACATATTTTAACCCAATTTCATTATTTTCTACTTTTTCTCGTACAAAATGATATTTGATGTCGATGTGCTTCGTGCGCTTATGATGAATTGGATTTCGGGCAATTTGTTGCGCACTGATATTATCGCCGTAAATGATGATGGGATGATCGCAGTCAGCGTATCCTATTTCGATGAGTAGACATCTAAGATATACAGCTTCCTTGGCTGCAGTTGATAAAGCTACATATTCAGCCTCTGTGCTACTCAAAGCAACGATACTTTGTTTCGCTGAAGTCCAAGAGAATGCGCTTCCGCCCAGATGGAAAGCATAGCCAGAGTAGGACTTCCTATTAGCTTTGTCATTTGCCCAATCAGCGTCAACAAAGCCAATTACTGGTTTACCCGATTTTGGTATGTAATTCCAAGATCGATGGTGCCCGCCAAGTAGCGCAAAATATGTTTAGCAGCAGTTTCATGGTGTTCGTGCGGGTCGTTATTGCGCTGTGCAAGTTTACATACTGCATGCAGAATATCAGGTCGGCTCAACACTGCTAAATACATAAGCATACCAATTAGTGACTGATAATTTGTTATATTTACCTTGACGCAGCCGGCGTCATTACAATCAGCCGTAAAACCAGGGGTTAGGGGTGTTCCAACAGGTCGACAGTTAGCCATACCATAAACCATCCTTTGATGCAAAGAAATATCTCCGTTATTTTCTCTTTGTATTTCCAGTCCAAGGAAATATTTAAGTCGGCCTCCATCGTTCATTTTAAAATGTACTGCAATCTCCTTCTTAATTTTGGATATGTCTGTTTCGTCAGGGCATATAATTATAAGGTCATCGACATAGACGGCTATGTAGTTTTTCTTGTCTTCTTTAACATAGAGGCAAGACTCATGTTTGCATTTGCGGAATCCGATACCACGTAGAACTTCGTCGAGTGTATTATTCCAGACTCTTCCTGATTGCTTGAGTCCGTACAGTGCTTTTTGTAGCTTGAGAACCTTTTTCGGGTATGAATCGTTGACAAAACCTTCCGGTTGCTTCATGTAAACATCCTCCTCTAGATTACTGTTGAGGTAAGCATTAGATATATCAACTTGGTGTATGTAAAGATTTTTCTCTGCAGCTATAGCAAACATCATTCTAATAGTTTCGTGGCGAATGACCGGAGAAAAAGTTTCTTGATAGTTGACTCCTAGCTTCTGCCCACAGCCTTTAGCCACCAATCTCGATTTGAATCTTTCTATATCGCCATGCTTAGTTCTTTTGATGCGATATACCCATTTCGATCCAATCGCCTTTTGGCCAGGGGGTAAATCTACTAAACGCCATGTATTATTTTCCAACAATGCGTCGTATTCTTGCTTCATCGATTCTTGCCAGAACTTGACATGTTGTCCATTTAGTGCATCTGATACAGTTTGAGGTGTCTCAATATCATCCTCAAGTTGAATTTGGTGAAGCATGTTATATTGCTTCCTTGGTCTACCAGCCAAACCAGTACGAAGAATTTTCGGTCTTCCTGGTAATCTTTGCGGAGTCTCTTCTTCGGTTCTCTGGATCGGTTCTAAATCCTGTTGTTGATTGGTGATTTCGTCATCACTCGCAGTGATAAAATCTTCCTCCTCCTCTTCGTCGAAGTCCGTATCGTCGTTTGGAGGAATATCTGACCTTGGCGACATAGGTTCCTGGAGACTTACTTAACTTAAAGTAAACAAACCATGCGATTAAAGTATGCAATCGATCATATTTTTTTTAGTAAAGTTTAAGAGAAACTCTTTGTTTAGAGAAAATTGAATTAACTTTAAGAGAATGTTTTATTGCAGTATCACTTATTTTTTTTGGAAATTGATTTAAAATGAAATGTATCTAGTTTAATTGTTTATTTTCCCACGGCTTTGAATTAATTTTATTTTGAAATAGAATGTACAATTGAGAGTCTAAAACATAGTTTTGTTATTGACCATGGTCGGGAGGGTACAGAAGATATGATGGCAACTGACATCCTTCGCCATCCTAAAGTTTTAAAAGGAGATTGGAACATCAAACTGTATTGATTTATTAATTAAACCGAGCACTTGGTTAACTTTTAGTTTGTTTGTTTGCAAAATTTAGTTATTTGGTTTGAGAATTAGTTTCTCACTTATAGTTTCAGTAAGGGACTCTATAATAAATTTTATGTAGTCAGAGTCGATGAAAACTGCAGCAACAACCCCACCCACCCGGAAGAGCTACGGTTACATTAGGGTCCCGCCTCGCTGTAAGATCGTCGAATCGTTGTGCAGTTATTGCACTGTAACGCTACACCAAGCTGATTCAAAACCATCATTGGTAAGTGGAGACTTAGCCACTAGAGCCTTGGCGTCACCTCTTGTTTTAGAGTTCAAATGGAATAACTTTTCGACAGGTGTAACCACGGATTGTCTATGTAGACAGCGGTGAAAAGGTCTCTAAATGTAGGCCAACGCAAAAATCCCCGCTAAAGATTTCTGTATCACATGGCGGAAGATTATAGCCTCTCGAAGCAACGCTAGGAACTGGCAACTGCGCTGGCATGGATGCCTGGTCAATGGACTCTGTAAGTAGAGACGCGCAACGTTCATAAACATCATAACATAGCATATTTTGCTTCTAGGGTCGTAATATCTGCAGCGTCACCATCTTGCCGAATACTTTTGGAACAACGAACGTACTCTTGTTCGGCTGTTGCCCATAAGGAGCGAATGTGATCCTGTCGGATCTTCAGTGTGGAGATTGTGACTGT